>CAWUFW010024055.1:0-66115 GCA_963921515.1 Calotriton arnoldi | reverse complement strand
TACTTACTCATTTTGTGTAACTTATCATTTTGTAATTAATTATTTTGTGTAACTTACTCATTTGTGTAACTTCTATTTTGTGTAATCTATTTTTAGAATCTCATCTATTTTTTTAAAATTTACTCATTTTGTAAATTATTGTAACTTCATTTTGTAACTTATCATTTTTGCATTCAGAAGGCACTTACTCATCAATGAGTAAGTGCCTCAGGAATACTAAATGAGTGTTACACAAAATGAGTAAGTTACACAAAATAAGTAAGTTACTCAAAATGAGTAAGTAAGTGCTCTGTGAATACCAAAATGAGTAAGTGCATTCTGTGCATGGGGCCTAAAATGGTAGTAAGTTTACGTTTTAGACGTAAGTTAGTTCTGTGAATCAGGCCCTTGACTTTTTCTAGTGCCTTCATGCTATCTGTTCCATTTCAAATGTTTCTTAGATAGCCCCGGTGATTGTTGCGCTTAGAAATCTTCTATTTTATTCATTCATTCATTCATGAATGTGACACTACCACGCATGCCATTACCACGCAAGTTCCAGCAACAATATGCCTGTACCACGCAACCCAAAGTACAACGAATTTCGCTGTAAAGGCATGAATGGTAAAGGCATATCCGTTATTAAAGTGTTAAAGGTAAGTACATGTGAGTATTAAGTATTAAGGGCCTGCTGTGGCATCAGGCCGCTGGGTTAGTGTGCCCCGCTGCCACATCACTAAACCAAGGCCGCCATTCCGAGTGGAATACAGGTCGGGCAGACCTGCGGCAAGTTACAGAACTGCCTTTCTCAAAGGCTCATAGAAGAGCCTTAGAAAGGCAGCAACTGGACAGCTACAGAGGGGTTCTCGCACGGCATGGAATGTAAAGCCCATACCGTGCTGGATCGAGGAGTACATGCAGACAGGGGGGTCCCTGCCAGACCGCCCTTGCCACCGGCAGAGATCGTGGAACCCTGCTGCTGCGGTGGTCCCATGCGGTCCAACCGCCAAAGCTGTAATGTCGGACTGCCGGTACACACGCTGCGGTTGTGATATATGTATTTAGGGAGAGGTTTATTTTTTAGGGAGAGGCTTTAGGGTTTAGTGGGTGAGAATATATGTTTTTTTTGGGTTGTAAGGAATTTTAGGGCGAGGGTGGGTTTGGAGTTTTGTGTAGGTTAAATTTTAGGTTTAGGGTGAGTGTGACTTTTTGGGTGGCAAGGAATTTTTAGCAGTGGGTGGGTTTTGATCTTTTGGGTGTGGCAAGGTAATGTTTAGGGTTTAAGAGGGGTTTTTGTGGTAAGGGTATTTTTAGGGTATAGGTTTTTGGGTGGTAAGAGCATTTTTTAGGTTGAGGGTGGGTTTGGGGTTTTGGGTGGTGGAATTTTTTGGTTCTGTGGGTGTGTATGGGTTTTTGGCTGGTAAGGGTAATTTTTAAGGTTTAGGGTGGGTATGGGTTTTTGGATGTCATCAGTGATGTCATCAGTGATGTCATTTGAGATGTCATCAGTGATGTCACTGACCATGCCATGAATGATGTAATATGTGACGTCATGAGCAGTGCATTGCGGGGCGCGAGTTATAGTTAACTGAACTAACTATAACGGTGGAATTTCTATGGTTTTGTACGAGTGAAATGTCCACCTAACTATAACGTCCCTGAAACCTATGGTTTTTTCAGTGAATATATATATATATATATATATACACACACACCTAAAACTTACAGTTAAAACGCAACCCATGCCAACCCTAAGAACTCTAGCTAGGGTGGGTATAGGTTGCTTTTTAAATGTACGTTTTAGGTGTGTGTGTGTGTGTGTGTATATATATATATATATATATATATATATATATATATATATATATATATATATATATATATATATATATATATATATATGGGAAAGTTTTTTTAAAGGGTTTAGGGTGGGTATGGGTTTCTGGGTGGCTAGGGTAGTTTTAGAGTTTACGGTGGGTATGGGTTTGGGGTGGCAAGAGTAGCTTTAGCGTTTAGGGTGGATATGGGTTTTGGGGTGGCAAGGGAATTTTTAGGGTTTAGGGTGGGTATGCTTTTGGGGTAGTAAGGACATTTTTAGGGTTTAGGATGGGTATTCATTTTTGGGTGGCAAGAGTAATTTTAGAGTTTAGGGTGGGTATGTGTTTTTGCGTGACAAGGGTAACTTTAGTGTGGGCATGTGCTTATGGGTGGCAAGGGTAATTTTAGGGTTTAGGGTGGCAATGTGTTTTGGGGTGGCAAGAGAATGTTTAGGGTGGTTATGGGTTTTGGGGTGGCAAGGGTAATTTTAGGGTTTAGGGTGGGTATGGGTTTTTGGGTGGTAAGGGTAATATTAGGGTTTAGGGTGGGCATGGTTTTTTGGGAGTGATGGGTAATTTTAGGGTGGGTTTTGGGGTGGCAAGGGAATTTTTACGGTTTAGAATGGGTATGGGTTTTAGGGGATGTAAGGGCATTTTTAGGGTGGGTTTTGGGATAGCAAGGGAATTCTTAGGGTTTAGGATGGGTATGGGTTCTAGGAGTTGTAAGGGCATTTTTAGGGTTTAGGGTAGGTATGGGTTTTGGGGTGCTAAGGGTGATTTTAGGGTTTAGGGTGGGTATGGGTTTTTGGGTGGTGAGGGTAATTTTAGGGTTTAGGGTGGGTATGGGTGTTAAGGTGGCGAGGGTAATTTTAGGGTTTAGGGTGGCTGTGGGTTTTGGGGTGGCAAGGGAATTTTTAGGGTGGGTATGGGTTTGAGGGGTTTTAAGGGCATTTTTAGGGTGGGTTTTGGGGTGGCACGGGAATTTTTAGGGTTTAAGATGGGTATGGGCTTTAGGGGTTGTAAGGCATTTTTAGGGTTTAGGGTGGGTATGGGTTTTTGGGTGGTGAGGGTAATTTTAGGGTTTAGGGTGGGTATGGGTCTTAGTGTGGCGAGGGTAATTTTAGGGCTTAGGGTGGCCATGGGTTTTGGGGTGGCAAGGTTGATTTTAGGGCTTAGGGTGGGTATGGGTTTTGTGGTGGCAAGGGCATTTTTAGGGTGTAGGGTAGGTATGGGTTTTGGAGTGGCAAGGGTAATTTTAGGATTTAAAATGGGTATTGGTTGTTCGGTGGCAAGAGTAATTTTAGGGTTTAGGGTGGGTATGGGTTTTTGGGTGGCAAGGGTAATTTTAGGATGGGCATGTGTTTATGGGTGGCAAGGGTAATTTTAGGGTTTAGGGTGGATATGGGTTTTTGGGTGGCAAGTGTAATTTTAGGGTTTAGGGTGGGCATGGGATTGTGGGAGGGAAGGGACTTTTTAGGGTTTTAGGTGGCTTTTGGGGTGGCAAGGAAATTTTAGGGTTTAGGATGGGTATGGGTTTTAGGGGTTGTAAGGGCATTTTTAGGGTTTAGGATGGATATGGGTTTTAGGGGTTGTAAGGGCATTTTTTGGGTGTAGGGTGGGTATGGGTCTTGGGGTGTTAAAGGTGATTTTAGGGTTTAGGGTGGGAATGAGTTTTTGGGTGGTGAGGGTGATTTTAGGGTTTAGGATGGGTATGAGTTTTTGGGTGGTGACGGTAATTTTAGGGGTTAAGGTGGGTATGGGTTTTAGGGTGGAGAGGGTAATTTTAGGGTTTAGGGTGGCTATGGGTTTTGGGGTGGCAAGGACATTTTTAGGGTTTAGTGTAGGTATGGGTTTTGGGGTGGCAAGGGTAATTTTAGGATTTAGGGTGGGTATGGGTTTTTGGGTGGCAAGGGTAATTTTAGGTTTTAGGGTGGTTATGGGTTTTGGGGTGGCAAGGGTTATTTTAGGGTGGGTATGGGTTTTAGGGTGGCAAGGGAATGTTTAGGGTGGGTATGGGTTTTGGGGTGGCAAGGGTAATTTTAGGGTGGGCATGGGTTTTGGGGTGGCAAGGGTAATTTTAGGGTTTAGGGTAGGTATGGGTTTTGGGGAGGAAAAGGTCATTTTAGGGTTTAGGGTGGGCATGGATTTCAGAGTGGCAAGGGAATTTTAGGGTTTAGGGTGGGTATGGGTTGAGGGATATTGGGGTTTTAAGGAGATATACGTGTAATTTAATATATATATATATATATATGCACACACACATTCATATGCATTTATGAAATATACGTATATATATATAAAAAATATATATATATTTAATATATATATATATATCTACATGGCGGTGTGAGGGCAGAATAAACAATCTGCACCAAGGAATCGGAGTTCGCATTCGTTTTTTCCCGGCAGAAGGGGATTGAAAGGAGACGAAGTTAAAAGTAATATATATATATATATATATATATACACACACACATACACACACAAAACAAGTGTTTGTACCTACCTGTAATTTTTTTTAGCAAGCATATGCCTTTACCACGCATGCTTGTATCATGAAAATGAAAGTATTTTACAGGGAAATATAAACCCTTTTATATATATATATATATATATATATATATATATATATATATATATATATATATATATATATATATATAAATTCACTGAAAAACTATAGGTTTCAGGCACGTTATAGTTAGAAATTAGCATTTAAAAAAACCTTTGAAATTCACTGAAAAAACCATAGGTTTCAGGCACGTTATAGTTAGAGATTAGCATTTAAAAAACCTTAGAAATTCACTGAAAAAACCACAGGTTTCAGGGACGTTATAGTTAGTTGGACATTTCACTCGTACAAAACCAGAGAAATTCGGTCGTTATGGTTAGTTCAGCTAACTATAACTCGCGCCCCCGCAATGCACTGCTGATGACGTCGCATATTACATCATTCATGACATGGTCAGTGACATCACTGATGACATCTCAAATGACATCACTGATGACATCATCCAGTGACTGTGTGTTTCTGTAAAGTTTAAATATGTTTTATATATATATGCCAAGGTGTATTGAAGAATGAGTGGGTGTATAAGTGTGTGGATGGAGGATTTAGTAGGTGCATGACTGACTGTATAAGTGAGTGATTAAATGTGTCTTACTGAATGCATGGGTTAGTGACTAAACTGCGTGAATGTCTGTATCAGCCTGTCTGTTGTGTAAGCTGCTGCATGGGTTGGTGAGTAGCTACATGAGTGTCTATATGGGTTATTGATTGGTTGCCTGAGTATTTGTATGGGTGCCTGAGTGTCTGTGTGGGTGGGTGGGAGGTGTGTGACTCTGCATAGATGTGTGAGTGGTTTATTCACTGGGTGTATGGGTTAAAGTGTGCATGTGGAAACAGCTGTATGGGTGGGCGAGTGTGTGTATGGGTGTGTTGGTGAGTGAATGGATATCTCAGTGGTACATGTCCAAGTAACTACATATGTAAAAGGCAGTGTATGCGAGAGTTGGAGTATATAAATGACTATACGTGAGAGTCAGTGATTGTGAGAGTGGCTGTATGGATGAGTGTGTACTTGTATCAGTGATTGTATAAGAGAGTAAGTATGAGTTAGTATCTGTATGAGTAAGTGAGGTGGTGTGTGTATAACTGTATAGGTGAGTAAATGGAAGTGTGATTGATTCTTTACATGACTGACTACGTGTGTGAGTAACTGGATGAGTGGCAGTGTGTGAGTGTCTGTATAGGTGTATGAGTGCATATGGTAGTGTTGTATTGATGAGTGACTGCATGTATGAGTGACTGTATGGGTGAATGAGTGGATGTGTGTGTAGACCTAGGAATCAGTGAGTACGTATTTAGTAACTGGTATTGGTGTGTCTATGGTTTCGAAAATGGTAGTCTGTATTTTAGAGTGGGTGTATCAAAGGTTATATTAGGGTGTGAGGAAGTGCATCAGATTTTCACGTGGATGATGTAATCAGTGATGTCATCAGTGATGTCATTTGAGATGTCATCAGTGATGTCACTGACCATGTCATGAATGATGTAATATGTGACGTCATCAGCAGTGCATTGAGGGGGCGCGAGTTATAGTTAGCTGAACTAACTATAACGGCCGAATTTCTCTGGTTTTGTACGAGTAAAATGTCCAACTAACTATAACGTCCCTGAAACCTGTGGTTTTTTCAGTGAATTTCTAAGGTTTTTAAATGCTAATTTCTAACTATAACGTGCCTGAAACCTATGGTTTTTCAGTGAATTTCAAAGGTTTTTTAATGCTAATTTCTAACTATAACGTGCCTGAAACCTATGGTATTTTCAGTAAATTTCAAAGGTTTTTTAAATGCTAATTTCTAACTATGCCTACAGAGGTAGGACATGTGAAGAAAGAGGAACAAACGCACAGAAAGAAGCAAAAGAAATGCAGAAAGAGGTAACAGAAGTCCAGAAAGACGAAGAAAAGTGCAAGAAGAAGCAAGACGTGCAGAAAGAACCAACAGAGGAGCAGAAAGAGGCCTTGTTGCAAAATCATCCTGTGCCCCCAACTTTTTTCTGACGGGTACTGGTGGTAACTGACTCTGACTAACCAGGCCTAGAGCCAGTGCTATGCTAAAAGACACTTAGAATACAGTGAAAACACCTACATACACTAGGGAACACTATGCGTTGGGGTACCCCTGTGATTAGCATGACCTCCTCTGTAAGGCCCTAGTACATAATAAGGCAGGTGGATTAAAACTACCTCTAAGTCAGAGGTGCAGAAAGATGCTTCTTTAAGTAGTAGTCACGTTTGCAGAGTGGTGGAGAAAGGGTGCTGGGCGTCAGACCAGCACTCAGGAATTCCTCTGCGTAGGACTTACAGGAGGTACCAGGAGGGCTTCTTGGCCCCCAAACTCCCTCAGGACTAAATTGGACTTCATCCCCCATCTCGTAGTCTGCCAGGAGGCGCGTTTGCAGAGTGGTGGAGAAAGGGGGGCATGGCCTCCGAAGACGTCTTAGCAATCCCACTGTGTGGGACTTACTGGAGGTAACAAGAGGGGTAGTTGGCCCCCAAGGACATCCTTGGGGGCCAACTTCCCCTCCTATTACCTCCAGTAAGTCCCACACAGCAGCATTGGTAAGTACTCGTACCAGGCCATGCCCCCTTTGCCCACCACTCTACAAACGCGCTCCCTGGCGTGCTCTTGGATGGGGATTGAAGTCCCCTTCGCTGCTGGGGGTCCTTTAGGGGCCAACTAGCCTACCTCTTACCTCCAGTAAGCCCCACGCAGTGGGATTGCTGAGAGGTAGACAAGGGCCACACTCCCTTTCTCCACCACTCTGCAAACACGCCCCCTGGCGCGTTGTTAGTTGGGGAATTAATTCCCCTTGAATACTGAGGGTCCCTGGGGGCCAACTAGCCCACCAGGTACCTCCAATATGTGCCACAGAGCTGCGTTGCAGAGAGGTTGTCTGAGGCCACGCCCCTTTTACACCACTCTGCAACGCAGCTCTGTGGCGCTTACTGGAGGTACCTGGTGGGCTAGTTGGCCCCCAGGGACCGTCAGGATTCAAGGGAACTTAATCCCCCAATTTACAACGCGCCAGGGGCCGTGTTTGCACACTTGTCATATCAGGCCCCACCCCCTCCCTGCACCACTGTGCAAACGCGCCCCCTGGCGCGTTGTAAGTTGGGAGATTAAGTCCCCTTGCAGTGTGGTGGAGAAAGGGGCGTGGCCTCCGGCTAGATGCCGGCTTTTTAAAAATATTTTTTTTTACAAGGGGGGCTGTGTGGCCCCCCTTCTTTTTCATTTTTGGGGCCCTGGGGACCCCATCCCCCAGGGCCTGACCCCTTTTTATTCATTTAAAAAAAAAAACGGGAAGGGGGCCGCGTGGCCCCCCTCCCAAGGCCAATTTCGCCCCGGGGACCCCATCCCCCGGGGCATGGCCGGTCATTTTTTGGGTTTTTTAAATTTAATTCTTTTGGAGGGGGGCCGTGTGGCCCCCCTCCTCAGGCCAATTATGGCCCCGGGGACCCCATCCCCCGGGGCCGGCCTTTCCTTTTTTTTTATTTAATTTTTTTCACAGGGGAGGGGGGCTGCGTGGCCCTCCTCCCGGGCCCATTCTGGCCCCGGAGACCCCATCCCCCGGGGCCTGGCCGCTCCGTTGGGGAGCCCCAATGCCCCCACGGTCCCGCCGGCTCCCTGCCTCCTGCGGGAGCCGGCATTGCTTCCACAAGGGAGCTGCTGACATGCAGCTCCCCTTGTGGAAAGCAATCCTGCTTTGCTTCATTGAAGCGAGAGCAGGTTTTTCTGCTCTCGCTTCAATGAAGCAAAGCAGAGTTTGCTATGGCAGGGCGGGAGCCCCACGGCTCCCGCCCTGCCATACCAAACAGCAGTGTCCCGGGGGTGGGCACCCTGGGACACTGCAGGAGCGGGCCCTGGGGGGTGGCAGTCCCCAGGGCCATCAAGGGCTCCTGGAGGGGGTCCGCGTGGCCCCCCTCCCATCACATGCACAGCCCCGGGGAGGTGGTGGTTCCCGGGGCTTGGGGGGGCCCGTGAGGCCCCCCACACTATTTTTTTTTTAATGTACAAGCCCCAGGGAGGTGGCGGTCCCCGGGGCAGCGGGGGGCCGTGTGCCCCCGTGCATATTTAAGAAAAGCCCCGGGGGTGGCGGTCCCCGGGGCTTGGGGGGGCCTGAGAGGCCCCCCCACAGATTAAAAACAAGCCCCGGGAGGTGGCGGTCCCCGGGGCTGCGGGAGGGCCTCGTGCCCTCCCACACATAATTTACATAGCCCCGGGGAGGTGCTTTTTTGGCCCTGAGCAGGCCTAGAGGGTCAGGGTGTTTCTACCCTGCCCCCTTTTTTTCTTTTTCATGTTTTTTTTTTCTGATTTCTTGTGACTTGGTTACCGAGTCACAAGATGGCTGCCAACGCTTCCTGGTTTGGATTGTTGGCAGCCAATCAGAATTGAGCTCGTGCTCGGGAGGGGTCGCGACTCCTCCTCGGTGCTCAGATATTGATATTTTTTCTTTTTTAATTTCTCAGGAACTACTGAACGGATTTACACCATTTAACAAAAGGGATCTTTCTGAACCAAGCCCTACCTTTTTGACAAATTTGGTGTAATTCCGTTCAGCAGTTCGGGCTGTAGCTCTGTCTAAAGTTTCCTATGGAAAATTACATGGGGAAAACGCGTTTTGGGACCCCCCTTTTTTCTCAGCCCCCGCAAGACGAATCACCTCGAAATTTTCAAGATAGGAGCTGACCGGAGCGCCCCACTAGTTTTGAAAATTTCGCGAAGATTCGTCAAACGACGCCACAGTTATTGGGAAAACAAAAAACGCTTTTCCTATGGAAACTAGGTCCTAACTATAACTACCTACTGGCGACCGCCAGTAGGTAATATATATATATATATATAACTATATATATAAAGGGTTTATACTTACCTGTAAAATACTTATAATTGTAAAACCTTTACCACGCATATGGCTTTACCAGTCAAGCTTTTACAATGAAATTCGTTGTGAAGGCATGCGTGGTAAAGGCATATGCGTGGTAAAGGCATAAAGGCATGTGTGGTAAAGGGTATGCGTGGTAATGGCATTTGCGTTGTAACAGCTGTGTTGTAACGGCATGCGTTACAACAGAATGTGTGGTTCCGTCATACATCCCTTAAAAACACGTCCTACGTTTTTAAATACACTGCGCCCTATCCAGTGGGCTGTTTAGGGCCTACCTTGGGGGTGACTACATGTTTTAAAACGGTTTTGAATTGGCAGTTTTAACACTGCACTACAGGCTGCAGTGGCAGGCCTGAGACATGTTTTAAAGTGCTACTTAAGTGGGTGGCACAATGAGTGCTGCTGGCCCACTAGTCGCATTTAATTTACAGGCCCTGGGTACATGTAATAACATATACTAGGCTCTTATAAGTAAATTAAGTATGCCAATCAGGTGTTAGCCAAGTGTACCACGGGGCATATTCTCAAGGATCTATCGCCGAGTTATTGGCACTTTATCGCAGCCAAAGTCGCGATAAATTTATCTCCCCATTCACAAGCTGGTGCTAACAGCCCACATCACCAGTTTACGTGCGATATCAGTCGCAAAAAACATCGCCACAGACGACCCCGACAACTAACGCTAATGAGATGCAGAGTAGGCGTTCCCGTGCAAAAAGCCGCGACAACACCACTCCACAACATTCTCAACGACCAGCCAGATCGGCGATAAGATCACAAAACATGCGATAAGGTGCGTTAGCAGCAGGATTTTAACACCTGCTCTTACCTGGTGTAGAGTCGGACGACAACCGGCACCAGACAAGGGAGCACAGCCCATAGCCACACATGTAGAACAACAGATGCCCTAGAGCAACTGATCATGCAGCCCGGAGCCCCAATAGGGCAACAAAACCCACCGCCACCACCCCCAGGACCCCCCCCGTGCACCCCCCCCCCCTTTGGACAAAGATACTGCACATCAACTCCACGAAATCATGAACCAAACAATTCGCCTGAAGTCGCACAATCACACCACCTAACATACATGTGTGGTCAGAAAAGGGAAATCATACATTCATCTCATAATATCCAAATAATACGTTTATTACAGAATAAACCCAAAATAACAATTCTGAAGAGTCATGGCGGGTCTTCTCAGGACATTCTGTAAGTCACAGCCTGCAAGACAGAAATCTAGATAAGAAGGTGTGTCATGCGCTCATCAAAGTACAGAGAGAGAGAGCGTAAGAGAGAGATATAGAGATAAGGAGCGAAAGAGAGAGAGAGAGTGAGAGAGAAAGAGAGAGTGAGAGAGAAAGAGAGGGAGAGAGAAAGAGAGGGAGAGAGAGAAAGAGAGGGAGAGAGAAAGAGAGAGAGAGAGAAAGAGAGGGAGAGAGAGGGAGAGAGAGAAAGAGAAAGAGAGGGAGAGAGAGTGCCGACACTGCGGACCCAGGCCTCACTGCTCACCTGCTGCCACCGGTGTGTCTCCAACCACGTGCCGGTATACACTGCAGTCCCCCAGGTCCCTTATCTGAAACAGTTTCCAGAGACATGAAAGGCAGAGTCCATACAGTTGCACACGCCATCATCGCTTGCCCGCCCCTGCGCACAAAGGCTGCTGCACCCCAGCCCCTCCCGCCGCCCAGAGGTGATTGCCCGCCCCTGCGCAACCAGGCCTCACTGCTCACCTTCCGCCACCGGCGTGTCTCCAAGAGGGCCCACCACGTGCCGGTGGGAGCTCCAAGCCGCGACCATGGCACCCTCTACATCATGCAGCCCCGCACCACGGGCCACCAGGTCACACACTTGATTCTGGGTCTTGATTTCGCAATGGCAGAGACCATATCAGTGCACACGGCATCATCGCAGGCTATACACCCGCTCAGCTCTTGAGGTGCCACTAACTCTGTGAACCGCGAGGCAACGCCACGTGGCGGGAGGCCCGCACTGCCCGCTGGCTCAGGTCTACACTGCAGTCCAGCAGGGCTCACACTAACCCGTACCAGTCCGGACCACCAGGACGGTGCATCATCCCAGGCTGCACACCCGCTCAGCACTTTAGGTGCCCCTACCTCAGTGCACCGCAAGACACCGTCCCGTGGCGGGGTGCCTGTGCCTGCCGCAGTGTATCCGGTGCCACCAAGTCTGTGCACCGCTAGCCATGGACCCTTTATGACTGAGTCCTGTGTTGCGGACGCCATCATGTCACCCCCGGCACTGGGCAATGTGAGGTGGCAGGGCCCTAGGCCCTCATGCATAAATGATAACCACACGGAGACACCCAGTCAGAGAGTGGAAATGGCGTCCAGCACGTGCGCCAGGCCCTTTTTATTGGCAGGGTCACATGTCCTGTGACGCCTGTGCCGGATGGGTGTGGTGTGGGTGTAAACCAGCCGTGAGGGAGTGGCTGTGGCATGCTGACAACTAGAACTGTGAGCAGCAGATCCCTACAGGGAAGACCTGGGACATGTAGCGTTGTCGTCCCCCCCTGTGAGCGTAAGTGGAGTGGGCTGTCCTGGCGTATGCCAGTCCAGCGTGATGGTGTGTACAATGACCCCGGGGCTCTGGGCGTGATTCTGCCCTGGGCTGGACAAGGAAGTAACTAATGAATGTGTCCCTGTTGTAGTGTCGGCGCCACCCGGACCGCAATCGGCAATGTGCCATCCTGTGACCCAAATCCCACAACATGAGCAACATGGACGTAAGGGGGAATCACTGACCCTACATTCATCCATACTTCCACACTTGAAAGATCATAGACATGACACATCTGTGTGAATATGTATGTTTATTGCACATTCAGTGGAGTGTTGCAGCTGGAGCAGTACAGGGCCATGCAAACCCCACTTTACATTGTTGGCCCGTGGAGGGCCAGCCAGAGCCCTTCAGGGAATGACAAGAACATCAGCAGAGAAGGAGTTCAGTCTGCAGTCTGATAGCTGTGTCATTGGTGACCAAACAGAATATGACAGTCCATGTCGTGGTCCAAGGTGAGTGTCGCAGAGTGCATCGGGGGACAGTGGAAGGTGATGATGCAGAGGGCAGAACCAAGCAGAAACAGGCCACATGGCGGAGATGAATGCTACTGCGTCCTTCTGACTACGAAGGCAGATTCATCCGCATCTTCGTCCTCTGCTGTTGCATGTGCCTCACATGTGGGTGGTGGTGTTCTGTCTCCAGCACTGTGTGGCACTTACACATCAGGGCCCGGAGATGTGGATGGGGTGGTAGCAGCAGCATGCATCAGCGCCAGGCCTTGTGGCAGCAATGCCTTGAGGAGGGTCATTAGGGCATTGAGGGACCCAGCTACCTCTCGCTGGTGTGCAGCCGTGGACGCCGCTCTTTCCGCCTGCGTCCGCTGCATGTTCTCCATGATCCTCCGCATGTGTCCCAACTCCCGGGCGAGATCGCTGGAGGCACTCTGACTAGACAGTCGTTCTTGTCGCAGAGTGATGTCAGCCATGGTTCGTTGGAGAGCATGGAGCGGACTGTGGGTGTCCGTTAGGGACTGTGAGTGGTCCCTGAAGGGACTTAGATACCCACGTATGGCGTCTAGTTTGGCTGCCATGCGGTCGAACCCCACCTGCACCTGTTCAGCCAGCTTCTCCTGGCACCCCAACACATGGCGTTGGAAGGCCATGTGTTCGTCGTGGGGGTCCTGGGAGGCAGCCGTGGTGGTGGGTGCTGCCTGCTGTGTGTTCTGTGCAGGGGGTGGGTTCTCCTCGTAGCAGCTGGGCTGCTCCTGGAAGTGGGCTGCGGAGGCTCTCCACGAGCTGTTGGAGGGCGTCGGAGTCGAAGGTGTGGTGGTCCTCTTCGTCATCAGAGGAGAGAGGTTCGGCCTGCTCTGCAGGAGGTGTTGGATTTCCCCCTGCAATGTGAAGGGGAGCTGCAGTTTAACATTGTGTTCACATGTATGTTGACGCATTGTACAAGTTTACATACAGACTGCATGACAATGTACATTGTGACTGTTTGTGAGGAGCTGATTATTTGATGCGGGACAGTGGACATTTCAACGACATCACGGATGTGTGTTTGTACTTGGCCATTTTCAACTCACATTTCCCTGCCATGCCAGGAGGGATTGGCCCGTTTCTACGGACAGGCGGCCCCAGTTGTGCCCCCTGTTCTGTTTTGGACGTGTTGCGGTTTGTACCACATTGTTGTCAATGTTGATGTGCTCTGCATGTTATGTGTGTGTGCTGCATTTTGTGGGAGTCACCCCTGCAGCTCTGATTTTGGTGCCCCTTATCCCTTTCATACGGTGTGCCTTTGACTTCTGTGCCTCTACAGTGCTGGGATGTTGCATACTTGGGTACATTGGTCTCTTGGTGGGAGTTGGGGGTCTGGGGCATGTTTTGTACGCAGATGTGTTGTTGACGTCAGGGGTTGTTTGTGCACGTGGATGTGTCAGAGTGTGCCCTGCTCCTTTACGGATGTGGTTCACACTCAGCCACCTCAGTGTCGTTGCGTGCAACATTTCATGGTACATTGACTGCGGCAATGCTATTCGTCATGCAGTGTCACTTGCATTGTCAGTGTTGCTCACAGACACGCTGCATTGCTGGTTTTGCCACGTGTGCATGGGTTGGTTGTGAGATTGGTGGTGTGTGGGACGTGCCCCCTCTGGGCACATAGTGGACGTGGGCCTACTTGCTGTTCCTAGATGGGCTGCAGTGTGGCAAGGGGATCAGGGACATGCTCCAGAGTCATTGTGGGTGTGCAGTGTGCTGTTCTTAATTGTGCATGTGTGCCATTGTGCCCATCTCCCCCCGTCCCCCCAGGCCCTGGTCATTACCCTGTAGCTGTTGTGTCAGGTCTTGTTGGGCAGTGTGGGGTCCCCCAACACCTGCCACCGTCTCCCCACTGATGACTGTGGAGACCATTTCCTCCATCTCATCCAGCTCCTCCTGTGGCGCTGGACTCCCACCTCCGGTCTGCATTGCTGCCTTCTGGTTGTTGTCGGGTTTCTGCTTGGTTTTGCGCTTCACATCATTCCAGCGCCTCTTGACCTCTTCCATTGTCCTCCCCAGCACTCCGACTGCATTCACCTTGTCCACGATGGACTGCCATATCCCATTTTTTGTTGCCAATGACACAGTGGAGGTGACGCACAGTAGTTGATGGTGTTCTGTCACCTCCGTTATCAGGATCCTGTTTTCTTGCGGTCTGAACCGCGTCTTCCTCTTCTTCTTGTCCTTGCCTTTCCCTGACCCCGAGGACCCGGCCTGGTCGTCTGTGGGGCTTGTGGGGTTCGCGTTGTCCTCTGCACTCGGTCTGGGTACATCCATGGTGCTACGCAGTTTAGTTATGTATTTTTTTTTTTTACTGCTTTTATGGTGCTTTTTCCCGCATGAGGCGTGGGGATTGCAGGGCTGTCGCTGGTTATCGCTGATTTTTGTATCGCGATTTGGGACATCGCCGCTTTTTTGGCGTTGGTGTTTTGCATTTTTTGGGCATCGCGTAAATCTTAACGCGGTCATTTGTCACGTTATCGTGAGACTATCGCATGGTGCCGCCGTGTTGAGAATACGACGTTAACACGGTGTTATTTTCCCGTGATAGACTGCGATGTGAGAAGTTGCGTTAAGCTAATTTTGCAATGATTAACACGCGTTCTTGAGAATATCCCCCCATGTTTCAAGGAGAGAGCACATGCACTTTAGCACTGGTTGCAGTGGCAAAGTGTACAGAGTCCCAATGCCACTTCTAAAGACAATGGTCCCTAGACATATAAAATATTATAAAAATAAATATAAACTAAATCAGTACTATATTCTTTGTCCAGCCGGACAGATTTTTAATATGCAATGAATGTATAACAAAAAAATAAGCAAGAAAAAATCCAAGTGGGACACAACCTGCGTCCTAAAGACAATAACAAACAAACAACATTTAAGGAAGGGTTCAGGCAAGGGGGACGTGTCTGCATAAAAATTTAAGAATATATCAGACGTAGTAACGTGAAACCACCATTACATATTAACATCACAGTTAGTTTATGCATATGGGGTACATTACGTCGATGGCGTTTCGATCCCTTAGACCAATAGTGGGATCATCATCAGGACATTTCAAGTTAACATGCCTGTGTACATATAACAGTTATTACCGATTCAAGGGCGCAGATCAACCTCTTGTCAATTACAAGAGTATGTGAGACAGAATAGGCGGACAACCCAATTGGCTTGAGGGCATCAAAAGGACCCAAGGGAAATAATGGTACCAAGGGCAATTGCCTTAGAATAGCGGGTAAGGCTGAGTAGCGGGATCGCTGGCGGGGGATGTAGTAATTGTAGGTTAAAATTTGGTAGGAGTGGGTGCCGGAATCGCTGGCAGGGGATATGATAATCCCAATCAGGTGCACGACGGCAGTCCAAGTGGAGCCAAGGTCGTGATCAAGGGTGAAGAAATTCCGAGGAGTTCTCGGCTCACAGCACTATCAAGCGATCCCGGCAGTAACCAACCAGAGTGAATGTATTCATTGGTTACTGCCGGGATCGCCAGCCAACAAAAATGAAATTCAAAGAGCTTTGTTAATGCTAAAAGCTAATCATCGGAGGGGTGGTTGGAGGACATGCATCCCCATCGCTGCTCATTTCATCATGCTGGCTCTTCTGAGGCAGTGTACAGAAGCTAAACAGTGTGAGACGTGGATTGCATGTTGCCTGTATTCAACACCAACAGCACCTGTCAGATGGGCAGGCAGCAGTGGCGGCTCCTATGCTAAGGCGGAGGAGCGTCACCCCACTGCTTTTTTACAGTGAAACAAAGGGAAAATAAAATGATAACTCACGTTATTATCATTTCTCCGACTTACGTAGCTTTGCGTGAGGGGGCGGGGGCTGGGGAGGAGGGGTAGGCAGCACCCTCCTAAGTGCCCAATGACTGCTTGGCCAGTCCTCTCGGGCTGTCCAAAACAGTCTTGCGCACTTTGCACGTTCTCCATGCAGGCTGCATCGCAGCCTACGTGTAAAACATGCGCCTGAATGCCAAAACAAGGCGCTCAGACCAATCACAACGCTGCTAAGGCAGCATTGTGATTGGCTGACTGGGAGCCTGGGTGTGCTTCCTGTGGCTGAGCGCGGGAGGACTACGGAGGCGAGACACGGCGAGGAAGCAGCAAAAAGGTATGTTTTTATTTTATTTTTTTATACCCGCCCCCCGCCCCCCAACCCCCGTCCTTTCCCCCTCCTGCCCCCTACCTCTGATCCGTGCA
This sequence comes from Calotriton arnoldi, assembly GCA_963921515.1. Lineage (NCBI taxonomy): Eukaryota > Metazoa > Chordata > Amphibia > Caudata > Salamandridae > Calotriton > Calotriton arnoldi. Next base: position 49,605 of record CAWUFW010024055.1, on the reverse strand, counting down.
GGCCGCCGCTGGCAGGCAGGTTAGAAATGATGAAGGACCTCATTTTTTCAAATTTGGAGGGAACTGAAAATTCTCCAGCTTCTGAAGAAAACTTTAAATATTCCTCTACAATAATATACCTGTTGAGAAGGAAATCTAGCTGGTGAATTCTATTCTGTATTTAGAGTTAACTCCAGAAACTGAAGGATTTTCAGTTCCCTCCAATTTCACAAAGGCAATTTTACATGTGTAGGTCTCCTCATGTGTAGATCTACACTTACACCTAGGTGTGACTCTCCTTATGGATCGAATTCACCATTTCCATGTGGAGATTTCTGCCAAGATGTAGACTGAAGAGTCTCAACCTGTCTCAAATGATGGAGTGGAGACTGCAATAGCTGAATTTATGACTAAAAGGTTACTGAGATCTCACTTTGGAAAGTAATAGGCGATTAAAAAAAAAATTATTAAAACACATTTCCTTACTCCTATTTACCACCATTGTAATAAGGAACATAACATCAGCACTAAAAGTTGAGATATTTATACAAGTTAAATTCATTTCTTTTAGTTATTTAAAAAATATTTTTTATTACATTAAACAAAATGTTGATTTTCTCTTCTCCATCACCTAGAGTATGTGTCACAATCCTGCATTATCATGTATTATTATGTAGTGTTATGTATTATTGCATTATTTTATGTGACTTGTTTTTTTTTTTTAAATGTATGATCTGCAACAAAATGTATTAAAATGTAATTCCCTGTACTAAAAATATCGTATGCAATGTATTATTTTAAGAAATGTCATTATCATAACATTAAAAGGAACTCAAATAAAGTTTAACATAAACTGTTATTTAAATTAGTTTATTTTATATGTTTCCCTCTATGTTAGTATCATTCTTTGCCTCCACTGATTTCGATGTAAGTGTATTGCAGTACATGTGGTTGACCGTGTGTGTTGCTTGACTTAGTCTAAGGCTGGGCTGGAATACATTTGAGCCCTTTTTGACAGTATTACAAGTGTAGTGGATTTAAATGTGTATTTTGCATATTGCAATTGTCTTACTCTTAGGTTGGTGTGTGTTTTGCATTAACATGCCCCTAGCTAAACCCATCTTTCAATTCCTTTTAACTGTACCCATTTAATAGTAAGTATTCTTCATTTTCACAGCCAGTCCCCCTTGACCCTCCCACATCTTACTAAATCGCATACCTATGTGTATGGATACCTCCAACAGCGAGGCAGAGATCGCCATACAGAAAAGAAAGGAGAGATGGGGTAGAGTTCGGGCTGGAGATTTTGTGAATTCCATTTGAAGTACATAAAGTACTACTTCTCCAAAATCCCTTGTGAAATAGACCCCTGAATGAGTCTGTGCGTGCTCTGTGCCCCCAAAAGCGTTTTAACATGCTGCTCCCTTCACCAATTGAGCTCTATGCTTTCTCAACCAGTAGCGGTCGGTGTGTCGATAGAGTTGCGGGCTGGGGGGGTAAAAAGGGATGGGACGGACGGATGACGAGACAAATCTTTTAAAAAACACACTTACCTATTGCATCGCGTTCCTCTCTACTGCAGGCACAGGCTCCCGGAGTCTACTGCGGCCAATCCTGATGCTGCTTTCATGCTGCTGAAAGGATTGGCCTGAGCGCCGATGATTTGCGCTCCCAGTTAGACTGGGAGCCTGTGCCTGCTCTCTCCAACCTGGCAACGCAGCTTGGGTTGGAGAGAGCTTCAGTGCGCATGACAGTTTGGCTATCCTGAGACGGCCGGTGAGACTGTCATGCACACTAAGGGGCCGATTCCGATCTCGGCCGGTAGGGCTCCGAATCGGATTCGGCTTTACCGGATCCGATTCGGAGCCCTGTTTCCCGACCGAATCGTACGCGGGTCCGGCCGAGCGAGTACGATGCGGGTCGCCCGACCGACTCGTCCGGGCGTCTGACCGCTCCGACCGACTGGTTCCCGGCTCGAACCGCACCGACCGACTCGCTCGGACTCGACTCGCACCGCGCTATGGAGACGTTCCCCGGCCGGGTAAGTACGATGCGCGCCGCGAGCAGTCCGACCGAGCCGCGCACTCCGGCTCGAAAGAGCTGTCGGAGCCGTACTTTGGGGGTCCGTGTCGGACCCCCTGTACGCGTAGCCGCGCGAGTCGCACACAGGGGGACCCATGGGTCCCCTACCTGTGCGTGTACGGCGCGAATCGCTTCGCCGCGTACACGCTGTAGAGGGCGCACTTGTCCGCATCGCACCCATTAAGTCAATGGGAGCCCGCGTACGCGTTGTACGACCGGCTCCCATTGACTTCAATAGGAGTCCGACCGACTCGGGTCCGATGGCATACGTGCGCATCGTACTCGTTCGGTCGGACTGCACGGGTCCGATTCGGTCGGAAATCTCTCCGGGTCCGGCTCGGTCGGAGAAATTTCCGGCCCGAATCGGAATCGACCCCTTAATAGCAGTGCAACCACTCCTCTACCAGCCTGTCATCCCCCTGGCCCGGCCCCCAAGCCTTGGCTCTTCAACGTCTACATGGCGTCCCTCGCAACCATCGTCAGGAACCACGGCCTCAACATCGTCTCTTACGCTGACGACACCCAACTGATCCTCTCGCTCACCAACGAACCGAACATCACCAAACACAACTTCCAAGTAGGGGGGGAAAGCCGTCGCCAACTGGATGAAGAACAGCTGCTTAAAACTCAACTCAGAAAAGACAGAAGTCCTCATCCTTGACTCCATCCCCTCCGTATGGAGCGACTCCTGGTGGCCCTCCGCCCTCAGAAATCTCCCTACACCAACAGACCACACTCGAAAACCTCGGCATCATACTAGACTCATCAATCACAATGAACCGCCAGATAAACGCCGTATCCTCAACCTGCTTCAACACTCTCTGCATGCTCCGAATCCAGAAAAACAGTCACACACGCACTCATCAGCAGCAGATTGGACTACGGCAACACCAGCTACACCGGAATCAATAAGAAACTCCTTTGCAAACTTCAGACTGTCCAGAATGCCACAACCAGACTGATCCTCGACATCCCCGTCGCAGTCACATTACCCAGCACCTGCGCGATCTCCGCTGGCTTCCAGTCGAAAGAAGAATAACCTTCAAACTCCTCACCCAAGCATACAAGGCCCTTCACAACACCGGACCCGCATACCTAAACTGTTGCCTCTCCTGGTAATATCGACTTTGAAATATCGAGACACAGAAATATCGACAGCAAGAATATCATGGTCAAGAATATCGAGTTTAAGGTAAGAAATATTGTTTTTTAAATATCGAAGTCATTAATATCGTTTGCAAAAATATAGTTGTTAAAAATATCGTTTTTTAATTAGTGTTATGTATTTTAGTATGTATTTTAAATGTATGTGCTCTATTTTTTTGTCTAAGTATTGCTTTTGTTTTTTAATATATGTGTTAATTTTTTTGTAGTTATTAATTTTATTTTAAATTAATTTTGCGTTTTAGTTCCGTAGCGGGTTGTGGGTTTATAGGGGAATAGGGTGGGAAGTAATTTAATTATAAAAAACTAAATATTAATTTGTATTTATTAGTATTTATTTAATTTAGATTTTATAGTGTTAATTGTGGGAATTAATTTATTATTAATTAATTAGTAATTGGCTGTTAATTTTTATTAATTAATTAATAAATATGTTAATTGTGTCATTTTTTTTTAGGAGCGGGTTGTAGGTTTATAGGGAATAGGGTGGGGAGTAATTTAATTATAATTAAATTATTATTTTTTATTAATTAATATTTATTTATTTAGTATTTTATAGTGTTAATTGGGGAAATAATTTATCATTAATTATTTATTAATTGGTAGTTAATTATTATTATTTCATTGTTAATTATGTTAATTTTGTCATTTCTTTTAGGAGCGGGTTGTGGGTTGATAGGGGAGTAGGGTGGGAAGTAATTTAATTTTAATATATTTATTAATATTTTTATATAAAATGTATTTAATTTTACTTTATAGTGTTAACTGTGGGAATTAATTTATTAATAATTATTTATAATTTGCTTGTTAATTGTTAATTAATTATTTGTTAATTAATTATGTTAATTGTGTCGTTTTTAGAAATGGGTGGTGGGGTTTATAGGGGAATAGGATGGGATGTAATTTATTTTTAAATAATTAATTATTTGTTAATTAATGCTAATTAATTAATTAAAATTTAGATATGGCAATTGTGTAATTAATTTGATGTGTGAGTTGTGTGGTTTATAGTGGTAAATGGTGGGAAGTAAATTTTTGTAAATTAATTAATGATTTGTGGTTAATTGATATTAATTTATTATTGTGAAATTAGTTATGGAAATTGTGTAATTTATTTTAGGTGTGTGTTGTGGTGTTTATTGGGGTAGAGGGTGGAAAGTAATTTAGTTTAAAATAATTAATCATTACTTGATCATTAATAGTTATTTATTACTTGATAAATATTTTTGGTAATTGTTTATTTTGTTTGTGGATTTTGGTTATATAGGCGTAACGTTTTGTTAGTATATTCATTTTTATCTGTTTCAATGTTTTTTTAATTAATAATATGTTTAATTGATAAATAATTGTGTTAATTATGGAGGTACACTTTTTTTAATTTAGATGTATGTTGTAAATTGTGTGGTGTTATAGGGTAGGTAAAAAATATTATATTCATGTAATAAATAATGTTTTTGATTATAAATAAGTTTTATTATAAAATATTCATTTGTTTGTAAATAATTTGTAAATTTTTAGAAAAAAAATTTGTATGTAATTTTTAGTTTTTTTTAACATTATATTATGTTTCTATGTTTTGTAATTTTTTAATTTTTTATATATGTTTTGTTTTTGGAATTGCTATTATCTTTTATATTGTAGTTGATATTTTGTTTGTTTTTAAATTTAAATGTTCTTCAGTGGGAATAGTAATTTTTACCCCTCCGCTATCCAACACTTTCCCTACTGTTGCACTCGCTGGAGTGGGAATAGTAATTTTTTCCCCTCCGCTATCCAACACTTTCCCTACTGTTGCACTAGCTGGAGTGGGAATAGTAAGTTTTACTCCTCCGCTATCCAACATATTCCCTACTGTTGCACTTGTTGGAGTGGGAATAGTAATTTTTTCCCCTCCACTATCCATCACTTTCTCTACCGTTGCTCTTGCAGGAGTGGGAATAGTAATTTTTTCCTCTCCGTTATCCAACACTTTCCCTACTGTTGCACTCACTGGAGTGGGAATAGTAATTTTATCCCCTACGCTATCCAACACTTTCCCTACTGTTGCACTCACTGGAGTGGGAATAGTAATTGTATCCCCTCCGCTAAACAAAACTTTCCCTACTGTTGCACTAGCTGGTGTGGGAATAGTAATTTTTACCCCTCCGCTATCCAACACTTTCCCTACAGTTGCACTCGCTAGAGTGGGAATAGTAATTTTTACTCCTCCGCTACCCAACACTTTCCCTACTGTTGCACTCATTGGAGTGGGAATAGTAAATTATTCCCCTCCGTTATCCAACACTTTCCCTACTGTTGCACTCATTGGCTTGGGAATAGTAAATTATTCCCCTCTGCTATCCAACACTTTCCCTACTGTTGTATTCACTGGAGTGGGAATACTAATTTTTACCTCTCCGCTATCCAACACTTTCCCTACTGTTGCACTTGCTGGAGTTGGAATAGTAAATGTTTTTCCTTCGCTATCCAACACTTTCCCTACTGTTGCACTCGCTGGAGTGGGAATAGTAATTTTTACCTATCCGCTATCCAACACTTTCCCTACTGTTGCATTTCCTGGAGTGGGAATAGTATTTTTACCTATTCACTATCAACACTTTCCCTACTGTTGCATTCGCTGGAGTGGGAATAGTAATTTTTACCTCTCTCATATCCAACACTTTCCCTACTGTTGCACTCGTTGGAGTGGGAATAGTAATTTTACCCCTCTGCTATCCAACACTTTCCCTACTGTTGCACTCGTTGGAGTGGGAATAGTAATTTTTACCCCTTCGCTATCCAACACTTTCCCTACTGTTGCACTCGCTGGAGTGGGAATAGTAATTTTTACCTATCCGCTATCCAACACTTTCCCTACTGTTGCATTTCCTGGAGTGGGAATAGTATTTTTTACCTATTCACTATCCAACACTTTCCCTACTGTTGCATTCGCTGGAGTGGGAATAGTAATTTTTACCTCTCTCATATCCAACACTTTCCCTACTGTTGCACTCGTTGGAGTGGGAATAGTAATTTTACCCCTCTGCTATCCAACACTTTCCCTACTGTTGCACTCGTTGGAGTGGGAATAGTAATTTTTACCCCTCCACTATCCAACACTTTCCCTACTGTTGCACTCATTGGAGTGGTAATAGTAAATTATTCCCCTCCGCTATCCAACACTTTCCGTACTGTTGTATTCACTGGAGTGGGAATACTAATTTTTCCTCTCCGCTATCCAACACTTTCTCTACTGTTGCACTTGCTGGAGTTGGAATAGTAATTTTTTTTCTTCGCTATCCAACACTTTCCCTACTGTTGCACTCGCTGGAGTGGGAATAGTAATTTTTACCTATCCGCTATCCAACACTTTCCCTACTGTTGCATTTCCTGGAGTGGGAATAGTATTTTTACCTATTCGCTATCCAACACTTTCCCTACTGTTGCATTCGCTGGAGTGGGAATAGTAATTTTTACCTCTCCGCTATCCAGCACTTTCCCTACTGTTGCACTCGCTGGAGTGGGAATAGTAATTTTTACCCCTCCGCTATCCAACACTTTCTCTGCTGTTGCCCTCAATGTAGTGCAAAATGTAGGTTTAAAAAATATTAAGGGGCTCATTAGGATGGCGGTCGGAAAACCTCCCCGACCGCCATGGTAGCGGGAAAAGACCGCCCGCATGGACCGCGACATAACCGCCGGTCGAATTACGATGGCCCGCGGTCGAAATCTGACCGCTGCGGTACGATCGCAGGCTTTAACATTGCGGCGGTTGCTGCTGCCCGCAGCACCGCCGGGATGTCGAAAGGAGCATGTCCTGCATTTCCCTGCACTGCGTGGCAGGCACTGCACAGTGCCTGCCACCTGGTACAGGGAAATGTAGGGGGGGACCATGGGTACCCCCACAGTGCACCTACACCCCCCCAACACATTGGGGGCCCGCAACGGGCCCCCGGAAGACAATCTCCGCCAGCCTTTCCATAGCGGTTTGACCGCCTCGGAAAGGCTGGCTACCGCCGGCATCATAATCATGCCGTCGGAGCCTGCTCGGCACCGCCACCATTATCCCGGTCCTGCTCTGTCTGCCAGGCAGGAGTGCGGATGGCAACCGGCGGAAAAGCGGCGGTCGGAATTTCACACCGCCGCGGTCACCACCGCAATCCTAATCTGACCGGCGGTTTTCTGGGTTGCGATCGCGGGCGGATATCCACCGCCGGCCCAGCGGGCGCCGCAGCCGGCCTGGCGGTGGACATCCGCTAGCCATCCTAATCAGCCCCTAAATATTTTAATATTTTAATTTATAATATAATTTTTTTATTAATTTTTATGTTACAGGTGTATGTATATATATTTATTTATTATTTTTAATATATTTATAACATTTTAAAATTAATTAAAATTATTATTTATTAATTGTTTTTAAGTAAATATATATATTTCATTTTATATATGTATGTTGAATTTTTTTTACATTAAGGGGTCGATTCCGATTCGTGTCGGTAATTTCTCCGACCGAGCCGGCCTCGGAGAGATTTCCGACCGAATCGGACCCGTGCAGTCCGACCGAACGAGTCCGATGCATTCGTATGCCACCGGACACGAGTCGGTCGGACTCCCATTGAACTCAATGGGAGCCGGTCGTACAACGCGTACGCGGGCTCCCATTGCCTCAATGGGTGCGAGGCGGACAAGGGCGCCCCTACAGCGAGTACGCCGCGAGCGCCCGCGGCGTACACGCACAGGTAGGGGGACCCATGGGTCCCCCCTGTGTGCGCCTCGCACGGGTACGCGTACAGGGGGTCCGACACGGACCCCCAAAGTACGGCTCCGACAGCGAGTTCGAGTCGGACGGCGCGAGTCGGTCGGAGCGGTCGAGGTGCGCATCGTACTTACCCGGCCGGAAAACGTCTCCATTGCGTGGTGCGAATCGGGTCCGAGCGAGTCGGTCGGAGCGGTACGATCCGGGAACCAGTCGGTCGGAGCGGTCGGGTCGCCCGGACGAGTCGGTCGGCGAATACGCATCGTACTCGCTCGCCCGGACGCGCGTACGACTCGGTCGGAAAATAGGGTTCCGGATCGGATCCGGTAAAACCGAATCCGATTCGGAGCACTACCGGCCGAGATCGGAATCGGCCCCTCTGTGTATTAGTTATAATTGTTTACATTTACAAATAAATCTAAATAGTTTTTTTAAAGTTTAATTTATTATTTAATTTGTTTTACATTATTTTTTATACATATAAAAAAACGTTATTTTATACATCGATATTTTTACAATATTTTTTTCAATATTTTTCTACTTACCATTATGAAGATAGGAGGTCGATATTTTTGACAACGATATTTTTGTCACGATATTTCTGTAGGCCGATATTGTTGTTGTCGATATGCTGTCAGTGATCCTCCTCTCCTTCCACGCACCCAAAAGACACTTGCGATCAACCCAGATTTCTATGGCCGCTGTCCCTCGTATCAACAAGACTAGAACGGGAGGAAAGTCCTTCACCTACTTCGCAGCCTGGAACACCCTACCCATCCACCTCCGGCAATCTCCCACATTGCCCAAGTTCAGGAAGGACATCAAGACCTGGCTCTTCGGAGGACCTCAGCACACTACCGAGCCGCCGCCCCTCCCTCCCATCAGCGCCTTGAGACCCTCACGGGTGAGTAGTTGCGCTTCACCAACCCCTGATTGATTGATTGAGAGCAAAAAAAACGATAATGAACAAGGGTTCATTATCATTTTATTTGTCATTTTTTTGGCAGGTGGGGCGACGCTCCTCCGCCATAGCGGAAGAGCCGCCGTTGTTGTCAACTAATCTGGAGAGGGAGGTACAGGACACCTGCTCCCACCTATTGCTGATCACCATAGCTCTTCTGAGACACTCTACACAGGCTGAGCAGGGTGAGATGTGGGTGGAAGCCAACACCACCAGACGATTGAAGTTACAGGTCAAAAAGGATAAAGTTCCCAAAACAGTTATACCACTTAATAATATTATGCAATGAGCCCAAAATATCTAAAGTTCACAGTTTGGTTTTGACAAAGGAGATGCTGTAGGCAGCCTTTTTTCATAGACATAAGAACTTTCTTTTGCTCTTGAAACTCCTTTCTTTGGTTAATATCAATTTAGTGGCAAATTAATTTTGGCATTTATTTTTATTTGAGCATTATATTGACCCTGAGCATCATGATATTTTGCAAGAGTGGCAGTTTCTCACATCTGTGAGTCTTTTGGCGCTAGTAGTGGCCCATTAGAAGCAGGGTTTCTTCGAAATATAACCGTTCTCTTCACAACAGGATTTTCAATCATATTGTTCAAGCAAGATCACAAGATGCTGTTTCAGTAAGGCAGGTGAGCCGAGTTTTTGTCAGCAGCTTCTATCGTCACATCAGGTGATTGTTTTGAAAATATATTTCTATTTCAAGGTGATGATCACTGTAAGAATTCAATTTGTGTCAGTAATCCGGAATTAGATTTTGAAGTCAAAATGTTTCTCACCTAACTTTTTGTTACTGTTATCACAAGTGGTTGAACTTGAATGTTTTTGAGGGTTCTCACCCTTTAGCTGCTGGAAAACGGCTTTTGGGTCAATGTTGGCTAACTACCAGTGTCTTGTAATGATTAATACGCAGCTGAATTCGCACGTAAACAGACCTATTATCGGTTTTTGATTTCCTCAAATACACCTAGAAGAAGGGATTTATTCATAATATAAACTTGTATCCATTCAATTATCTTTTTATTTCGACCACTCATTGTTCTTTGGGGTGGTATCATTACAGAATTAAACTTCTGAATTGGTTTTTAATTCAGTAGGATAATCAGCAAAATTATGTTGTAATTTAGTTGGACTATTTATATAATATATTGACCATTCATTTGAATTAGGAAATTGAGCAAAAATCCCAGTTCCCTCTTTCAACCACTTTCTCAGATTCTTCCCGTTGCGGGTCTGAAGTCCTCTTTGAGCTGGCCAGTATTTCATATGTGTTTCCAGTTTATTAACTAACATGCAAATTATCCTTTATGGTCGGGTTGGAGAGACAATCATGAGATAATTTTTTAGGAACAGAGAATATCTTGTAGGGCAAAGATTTAAACAGGGATCCACTTGCTTCATTAGATACATATGCTCTTTGCTTGTAATGTGTTGCCATTGGCATCCGTTGTAGAAGATTGCGCCTCCTTTTGAATTATTGATTCAACTTTTTCATTTGTCTCTTAGGATGGAGTTGTATTTAGGCTCTTGATATTTTAGAAATTATAACAACAGACAGCTGGTGTGCTTGATTTTCTTCTTTAGATTTGTCTTGGGAACCATCAAGTCTTTTCCAGCCCCAGGCTTTAAGCTGACATCGATATGGTCCTGAGTTTTACTCTTTTTGCAAAAGTCTCCCATATGCTAGTGTGATGGTTTTTTTTTTAACTTCTTCCTTTCTTAGGGCTTTTGCTCAATTTTCCATTCTAAGGGGCCGATTCCGATCCGGGTCGGAAACCGTACCGACCGACATGGACCTGTAATGGAGCCCGACCGACACGTCCGGCGCCGTACGACCAGCGCAGTATGATGCAATGCGTGTGAATTACAAGCGACTCGTACGGAACACAAGCCGCACGACCGAACCGTACGGGAAACAGTGATTCGCCAGTAAACGGACCTGGAACCGTACCCACCGACACGCATCAGGAATGGACGCGACCGACACGGACCCGCGCTGTACGACCCGCGTAATACGATGCAATGCATGTAAAACGAGACCGACTCGCACGGAGCACAATCCGGAAGACCGAGACGTACAGAAACCAGTGACTACCAAACAGTAGACTCCTTTGCATCCAACTCGTTCGCCAATGAAGAAACACAGCAGAATGTCAGTGTGACAGACTCGGATTACCCCGCAAGAGCCACTGGCAGCGTCCGTCCCGGTCAAATGAACGTCTCCATCACGCCCACCAAAACCTAAGGAAAAAAGACCAAAAAAGGACCAAACAAGCAATGACAAAGCCAATAAATAAAAAAATAAAAAAACATGGAACTAAGACACACCCACAACTCCACCTACATAAAGGCCCAAATCCACTCCCATGATCCTTTGCTATTTTCAAACACATGACAGCAGAGGAGACAACTACACTGCACTCTGAGCAACACCCACACCTCACCCACCACACAACATCCACACCATTAACACCTCCTAAACACACTCACAACAAGCAAGAGAAACTGACACCCACTCACCCTCACTTACACCCTCACACACACATCAACCACCTAAACCACCCAGCACCATGCCCCCAAAGAAGAATCCAAAGTTCACAGATAGTGAGTTGGTAGTCCTGGTTGATGAAATACTCCGAGTAGAGCCACATTTATTTGGAACCTTGGTCCAACAGACCCCCATGTCACAGAAAACAAAGATGTGGGAGAGGATCGTCGACAAGGTGAACGCACAAGCACCTTGCCTGTGCACAAAGGATGACATCCAGAACAGGTATTATGATGTGCGCAGGCGGGTCAAGAAGCTCATAGGCAGAGACCATGCCTTGAGCCAGCATACTGGCAGTGACCCTCCTGCAAAACCAACATACTTCACGTCCTGGGAGGAGAAAGTGCGGACCATACTCCCACCGGAGGGCATCCATGGATTAACAGGAATACCAGAGCCTGGTGAGTACACAACCAATCTAGTCAATATTGTGTGGCAACACACACACATCACTGCCAAGGGGACATTGAAAACAAGTAGCGTCAGCAAATCCAAAGTAAGCCCGTAAAAATGTAATTCTGTGATGTGTATGCCAGTTACACAAACGCAACAGCTGCTATCTCAGAGTAATATCGAACTAGGTCATAACATGTAAAAACCTAACAACAAATATAGCAAGGCATTGGCCCTAAACACCAACAAACACTGTCAGCCATCTTGCCAGCACTGTTACACCACCTCACAGGGAAGCTGAGTCACAGGAAGGAAGGTCAGGGATGCTGGGAGGGTGGGTGTAGCCAAAAGCTTGATGGGAGTTGTAGTCACAGACACCAGACCCCCTCACACATGGTCCATCAAGTCCACACTGAACTATGTTCACCTCACAGGGAGTGGGAAAGTACTGCCAAGATGGCTGACGCTGGGCTCTGCTGTGGGGAGCACAAGGCCCTGTTGGGAGTACTGCTCATACAAACACCAGGACACCACTGTCAGCCATCTTGACAGCACTGTTACACTACCTCACAGGGAAGCTGAGTCACAGGAGGGAAGGTTGGGTATTCTGGGAAGGTGGATGTATCAGATAGCATGATGGGAGTCGTAGTCACAGCCAATACTCCTCCTCCCACACAGCCCATCAAGCCCACCCTGAACCATGCTCACCCCACAGGGAGTGGGAAAGTACTGACAAGATGGCTGACACTGGGCCCTGCTGTGGGGACCACAAGGCCCTGCTGGGACTTGTGCTCCAACAAACAACAGGACACCACTGCCTGACATCCAGAACTTTAACTTGGACTCCCTGCAATGGAAGCATCCTACAGGGGGATTAGCTGGCCCCTGTGGGAGAAGGTGGGCCTGCAAGTACACCAAATACCAGCAATCCCGCAAATACACACACCTCCACAGCAGGAACAAATACACCCCTTGGGACCACTCACACAAAAAGTAAATGCCCAGGCGAGATGCCTGACACATTGGCCAGACGTATGAATTGGCTGCAAGTCACACCAATGCACTTGCCCCCTCAAACCCCTTCACACTGACAGCCATCGCAACTGTATGTATCCTCTCACTGTCTGGTCCTGCAGTGTGGCAGGGGTGCCCCTGGCCTGGTTGTGAAGGTGTGTGCCCTCTATGACAATTGGGGAGGAGTAGGCATAGCACATACCAAAAGCCACACCCCAAACCACATATACACCATTCACAGGTGACACTTGATAGTGAATGGAATGGCCACAGCAACATAGCTGACACCGTAGCATGGTGTCATTTACACAAGGCACTGTGGTGATCTACATTCCACTCCTACATCGTGCAGCGTTGATTGCATCCCTCACACAACACTCCCCTCACTGTCATTGACACTTGCAACACAAGGAGTAACCTGGCCTGGGCAGGAGTAGGCATACAACTCACAGCAGCATAAGTCAAACACACAAACCTCTGGCCCTCTCTCTTGAGCATGGGATAGTCTGCGATCTGCCGTTGTAAATACCCCTTACCATGGAGGACATTGACCACATAAATGACATCATCACGCACAGAACTCTGCCCCAACAACATCAGCTACGGATAACACCATCCAATGTGTGAAATGATATGTGAACTAGGGACACACACAACAAAATAGTATCTCCACAGTGAATGCAGCCATACCGTACTGTGACCATGTTGTTCAGACACAACAATGTTACTCACAAATACAAGCACAAATGCCAGCACACAACGTCCAAACGTGCTACACATTGCAAGTGGAAGTGCATGTATGTCATTGTTAACGTACGAATGTTGAGAGGAGGGACACACCTGTGTCAGGCACATGAGGGCACATGAGTAGCAATGCCTATGTACAGTCAAACAATCATGAAATGAGATGTTCATGCACACAGCCCTACGTGCCCATCAAAATGCTCAAGCATCAAATGACATTGTGCTAAACCAAAATAGACACCCGTCACTGACAATGTAGGACAATGCAATGTAAATACACTCATCATGATGTGCAGTGGCAACTAATGTGTGTGAACCGTTGATGTGTGCAGAAACATTACATACATTGTGTGTCTCTTACACCCACAGGGGATGCTGGGGACCCAGCAAGAACAGAAGACGAATCCCAGCCCCAGACTCTGGATGACTCTGACCTTCCCGGTGTGGATGCCTCTATGTCCTCTTCGGACGAGGATGAACAACCTGGCACCTCCGGTGTGGCCCCGCTCCCAGCCCCAGCAGCTGCAACATCAGCACACCCTGCCACCACTCCTGGACCACCTGCAAACACCTCAATCACCCCTGCCAACACAGCCAGACCAAGGCAACAGGACAACGACGGCACAGGTACACAGGGCACCCAGGAGCTGACGGACAACAACACCAGTGCCAACACAGACAGGGGCCCAGTGTCGCCTGTGCCTGCCAGGGCAGGTCCTGCCCGTGTGGGCAGGGGTGGTGTGAGGGTGGTCAGGGTGAGGCCACGGCCTGCAGATGGTGCTGGACTGAGGGAAGATCCTCAGTTGGGACGCATCATCGATGCGTACCAGGAAAGCACCAGAGGATTTGGCCAGGTTGCGGGGATCCTCAGGGACATGCAACAGCAGCAGGCTGCAGATCATGCCAGAATGGACTCCCACATGACCCGGATGGAGTCCAAAATGGACACAATTGATGAACTCACGGCCGTGCATAGGGACATACTGACATGCCTCCGCCAGATAGCCAACAACATGACCACACCTCCCTGTGTGCCCACTACATCAGTTGCCACTACATCAGCAACTGCCACAGGGAGGGAGGTGGACTCTGGCGGAGAGTCCTCTGCACCGCAGCAGCCTGCACTTGAGGGTCCCCTGAGAAGAAGAAGAGGGGTCGTCCGAAGAAGGACAAGTAAGAGGCAGATGGCCATGCATACCCACCAGGACGTGACTACCTGTACTAGACATCATCCAATGTGTGCAAAGCGTTCACCTTGTTGACTGTCGCAAAACTGCCACACATGTGATGGAGGGTCTAAGTTGGACCAATGTTCCAAAGGACTGTGGACTTTACTCTAGAAATTTCATCAATCAACACTACCAACTGCACTGTGAGCTTTGGATTCCTATTACACTGTACAGCACTTTCACTTACGTATCACTTACAAACACATGCATGTAAATAAATTCACTATAACACAATACATGCCTCTGTTGTGACTGAAACTGTTTGTGTTATTGAGAGGATGACCTGTGAAAAGATGTCTGTGCATGTGAACTACTACAGCTATGTAAACACAGTCATGTGAGTCATGGTGATGTGACACATATGAGGTAGACACCCCACTACGTCAACACAACACATACTTACCATGCCCATCTAACTCATCGTCCTAACTTATGTGAACAGAGAATGCAGTGGGATGCATATACACAACACCCTTCTTGAGTCTGTGGCAAGATGCCCACAGGTACAGCATGCAAATGAATGTTGGATGTGTGGAGACCGACAACATCCCAAAGTGAAGCACAGGTTGATTACACATTTGCAACATGTTGATGCCACCACAGATGCAAGGTAATCCCATGTGACAGTGGCCACACAGTCACCAAGTGTGGAATAATTAAAGTCAGGGGTGTGTGGCATATCACTTGTTGGTAGACGACTACTTCCACCCTGGAACTGGATTCTGGGAGTCGGGGGTCAGAGTTGACCAAACAGCCAAAGTACCCTGTGAAGGACAGAAGAACACGATAGAACAGCAATACACATGCCCGAAACATGTCACAAGATACCCACACAAAACCACGAAATCATGTCAACACTGTTGAGGAGTACAGACTACCTGAAAGGACACATCACTGCACACATCCAGTCAAGTAGCACACAGCCACACTCACACAGCAACTGAGCACCACCAACACATATCAGGCAAACACAATACATTGACAAAACATCCCTGTATACTCACATTCAGGCGAAAAAGTTGTTGATGAGCTGTGTGCGGACATCACCCTCATCATCATCATCACTGGCATCGTGGCCCAGGCCAGGATCCTCCACAGGTGGCGGATGTTGGTCATCGTCATCCGGGATGAGAGGCAACTCCTTCCTCCTTCCTCACTGCCAGGTTGTGTAGCATGCAGCAGACTATGATGATTTTGCACACCTTAGCAGGTGCATATGGGAGTGCCCCTCCTGTCTTGTCCAGGCAGCGGAAGCGGCTTTTCAGGAGACCAAATGTCCGCTCGATCACTCTCCTGGTCCGACCATGTGCCTCATTGTAGCGCATCTCTGCTGGTGTCACAGGGTTCCTGAGGGGTGTCAGCAACCATGGCATGTTGGGGTATCCGGAGTCACCTACATACAGACAATTGCACATTAGCTGAGTTTGAAAAGAGCGTGGAAAACAACATTGCCAAACACACACAATGTCAAACAGTCAGTACACACCGACAAGCCAGGCACGCTGGTTCTGCATCTGTGCCATCATCCTCGGGATGCGACTAATCCTCATGATGTACGCATCGTGCGCAGAACCGGGGAATCATGCACACACATGTGAAATAGACATGTCCGCCAGACATACCACCAGAGCATTAATTGAATGGAAATGTTTCCTGTTCCGGTATGGCAGCTCATGTGCCTGTGGTGGTACCAAAGCCACATGTGTCCCATCAATGGAGCCGATGACATGTGGCATCCTCCCCAGTGCATAGAAGTCACTCTTGATGTCAGTGAGTTGTTGTGGGTTAGGGAAATGGATGTAGAGGTTCAGGAAAGTTAACATTGCCTCCAACACATCGCGAAGCACACGGCTGAACATAGTCTGTGACATCCCACCAGCAGACGCCACAGTGTATTGAAAGGTACCGGTGGCAAAGAAGTGTAGGGCTGCCATCACCTTCACCTTGGGGGTCAGCGCTGTAGGGTATGGCCGCCCAGGTTGCAAATGTGGGGCCAACTGCTCCGCCAAATCCTCAATCAGTGGCCTGGTGAAGCGGTACCGTCGGATGCAGTCACGTTCAACCATGGTAGCAAGGTCAGGGAACAGTCAATGGACAGCTGGTCTCCTGCAGTACATAGGTGAGCAAAGAAAGATAGTAAGTTCCCCTACCTATGTGGCACTGACCATGCTAAATTTCACATGATACATCATAAAAAGACACAAGTGCTTTATGTGTGTGCTGTTGTGTATGGACACATATGTCACCTACATGCCCATCATCTCACATCTCATCTTAACATGTGTACACAACAAGTTCCATGTTGTGCTGTGTCAACTCAATGGGCTGTGTCACAGTACATCTGTACTGATGTCACATACCAAACACACACCACAGTGACAAGTGAGGACAGATGTCTTCCCTGCATCACAGCTCCTTGACAGGCAGATACTCAGGGACCTTGTATTGCCACACAGACACTGGCATGATGTGGCGTATCATGTACACGCCACTACACGCCCATGACTCCCACAGGAAGTGGCCCCTGATGTCTCTGCAGGACTTACATGGACATCTGTGACACACAGACACAACATCAATGTGCATGCACAAACCACATGGATGTGGAGACTGTTTACCATTGGGCACATGGAATCTGAGACATCTGAAACACAATATGCGCACAGACTGTGGATGTACATCACAATTATGGCACTGGAACACCCTGTGACACACATACCATCCCACCTAAGAGTCAGGGTGTATGTAACATGTCATACACAAGGTCCCCCTGGAACTGTGTACATGCCTCAAGCTCTGAACTGTACAGTTGTCTATTACAGTGGTAATGTGCACGAACACACAAAGGAAGCTGTCCCCATGAACCCTTGCCCAGTCTGGGAGTGGCTGCCACAAAGTGCTACACAACAAATCATATGTTGACCCCCATACACACACAGGTAATGCAGCCTTACATGCCTTTGGATACACTGTGTCACAGGCTGTGGTGTTGTAGGTGTGCACCTGAGTCCCTGGCAAGTAACAGTGGGTGGCATCCGATACCCAGTGACACCAACAGTGGCAGACGCGGGTGACTTCAGGAAAGACGCGTCGTACAGTACGAGACCGATCCGTGCGCATGCCTGGCCCATAGATTGTAATGGGAGAGACGCGGGTGACTTTATCACAGACGCGTCGTACACTTCGAGACCGATCCGTGCGCATGCCTGGACCATAGATTGTAATGGGGAGAGACGCGGGTGAGTTTTCAAAAGACACGTCGTACACCCAGGGACCGAGCCGTGCGTACGCATTGGCTATTGACTATCATGGAGACGGGTGCCTGTTGTTTTTCAAAATACGCGTTGTACAGTTAGGTACCGAGCCCTGTACACGTATTGGCCATGGCCTGTCATGGAGACGGACGCGGATTCGAAACTTGTACGAATCGTGAGCCGAAAATTCAGTTGGCTCACTACAACAATGTTGCAATTTCAATGGTGTTCTGAAGTTGAAATTTTAAACGATGCGGAAGGCGTGTACGACTTGTGCAATTCCATGGATTGGCCAGATTCATTAGATGCAAACGTGTCGGACCTATTGCATTGTACGCATGGGACAGATTCTGACTCTGCAGCACAGATATAAGGCTGTCTGTGGCCCTGAGAGCTCACTTGCCTGCACTACATGATTGTTTGCAGATACATCTACGGCCACAGGAGGAGACAGCTCCACGGACCAGGAGGAGCCGCAGAGCCAGACTGGGTCAGCTGCCGACGAGTCGGAGGAACCCAGTGGCACGGAGGGTGAGGGGAGCCACACCGAGGAGACCTCAGTGCCATCCACCTCAGCTGAGGAACACAGCAGCTCGGATGATGACTCCCTTGTGGAGGCGGGTGTCAGCAGCCACCAGACACCAGCTAGCAAGTCTGTCCCCGCCACCACCACCACCATCACCACCCTCCCATCTGCTCCCATCCCTGAGGTCCGTGGAGGGTCCCGTGTTGGGGCCCATGTCTCCTTTGTGCCAGGCACTGCACCCCCTGTCTCCCCTGCTGCCCTGAGTGTGGAGTCTGTGGACTTGCTTAAGCGGCTCCATGTAGGGCAGACATCAGTGCTGAGTGTCCTCCATGCTCACACCAGTCTGTTGACGCAACTGGTGTCCTTCATGGAGGGCATCTCATCTAACATGTCTGCCCTACAGAGGACCAATCAGTCTATGGCCTCCTCACTGACAGCAGCAGTGTCCCTCCTCCAACAGTCCCTCACCCCTCACCCCTCCTACCTCTGCCCCATCCACAATCCCCACTACCCTACCTATCCAACACACACACGCACCGGCACAGGCAAGCACCACCACAGACACGAGCAGCACACGGACACGCAAGCCCAAATCCCAATGCACACGGACGCACACTCAGGGGACTGATACCACACACACAGGGGATGGGGCCCAGACACACACACAGGCATCCATGAGCACTCCGCAGTCCTCAGATACCTCTCCCTCCAAAACCCCTTCCCTTGCCTCACCTGGAACCCCCCCTTCCCAGAAGCTCTTCCTCTGTGAGCTTGGCCTCTTCCCCACAGATCCATCTGATCCTACTCACAAGGGGAAGAGGAAGTCACCACGCACAGAGGGGAGTTCCCCTGCCACACAGACACCCTCCCCCAGGTGCAGGAACACTGAGGCCCCCATACGCAAATCCCCCCGGACCAGGAAGAGCAAGACCCCACCAAAATCACACAGTTCCACCACACAGTCTCCATCCTCCAGCCCCCAGGCCACCACTCCACAGGTTCCCACACACACCGATACCACATCCCCAAAATGATCAGGCCCTCCCCCCTGGCACATGCACTTCCACCCCCACCCCACACGCTCAGCCTGTTCCTGCCACAGGTGTGGAGACCGTGTCTCCCCCCTCTGTCCTGGCCACCTCATCTGCACCCCAATTCCACTCCTTCGGAGATTGGCACTGCAGTGGAGTCCACATCCACCCCGTCTGACTTGGGCACTGCAGTGGAGACCCCATCCACTACATCTGACCTGCCCACTGCATTTGTGCCGGCACCCACCACATCTGGCTTGAGCCCTGCAGTGGTGACGGCGCCCACTGTATCAGACACCTCCACTGCAGTTGCCAGTGACACTCCTGCACCCACCACCCCTCCCCTGCCTCATTCTGCTATCCCCTGATCTGTCCCTGCGGTGCCTGGCCGGCCCATATGTATGCCCCTCCAAGTGGGGATGTCCCCTGTCGGTAGCAGTGCAGGCAAGCAATGGGTGACATTTGTCACATTTCACCCTGTTTGGACTATGTGAATGGACTGGCCATTGGCCTTTGTTTACTTTGGACTTCACAGTTTAAAAGTTCCAATTGCTGAACAAAGCCTCTATTGGTATCTAGTGGTTTTGCTTTTGATGTACATGATGTTGATGAGTATTATCATGCATTTGCTGTTGTAATACTGTTGTTGAGATCAGGAAAGTGAAGTGTTGGTGTGATGGACTCCATGTGGCCCATGGGATATGTGTCCAATTGTGGTCTGTATCCATGTCATCCTTTGCAGCAATCTGAGTGTGTCATGATTACCAAATTTGGCACAGGGATTTTCATCTTTCATTTGCCAGATGACATTTGTGGCTTACAGACATGCACATCTGTTGGGCTCAAAATTGTTAAATTTGTCTATCTCCCTGACTGTGGGCCCATCTCCACTGGACATGCAGGTTTGCGCATCAATGATGTGGAAGTCTACTGTGTCATCAGTGCAACATGTGTATTGAGTATGTGCAGATGACTTGAGGGACACTCCCATACACAGGCTGATGTGACCAGAGCCTTCATTGTGTTGTAAATGTTGGCTCAGTGACCAGGTTTTATGGTGACATGACAGAGCCCTGCATAGACAACGTTTGGCACAGCTGACCTTCCACAGGAGTGGAGTCACCTCATGGCAGTGTGTTATTCCGTGACATTGCCTGAGCCCATGGTGTGTGTTCTGTGAGCATGTCTGTGTGTGTTCCCTTCCATTCCTTTTTACTACACAGGCTGTATTCCCTACAGATGTTCCAGTTTGTGGTGCTTGCTGAGTTGTCCTGTGTTCATCTCACAGCTTGGGACAGGGTTTTCTTGGCTGTTGGTACATGGCTAACTACTGGTCATTAGGGTGTCATCCCTAGGTGTGTTTGTTGTGAGGTCCTGGGATGTGGGCAAACGCACGTGGGACACATTCAGGATTCCCCAAGGCCATTTTGTGTTTCCGCCATCATGCTGTTATGACTATGTGGTATTTTTCAGTGATTGTGACACGTGTATGTGTGTGTGACTGCTCCCACTCCTCAGGTACAGTGGTGCAATGTTGGAAGGTGTCAGCATGTGTTCAATATGGGTCTCCTTGGGTTCTTAATTGGTGTGTGACTGTGGCAGGGATCCCAATGATTCTAGTAAATTTCAGCTCATGGCAATGTCCCGCATACTGTGCAGTGTGTCAGACATTCACGAGGGTTGTTGACTGGGCACGTGTGATGAATGATGGGTACCTTAGATCCCCACCCCCACCCATGGGATTGTCATGGGTGCATGTGCAGTGTCACCAGTCCATGTGGGCTTCACTGATGCACATTGGTGCAGATCCAGGTGTGTGGTGTTTGGAGTGGCCAAATGTGAGTTGTGTTGTAGCTAGGCCCCTACCTCCATTTGGGCCTTGCATTACAGGCCATGCCCTGTGGTTTTTGTTTGTGTGATGGCAGTTTGTTGGTCAGGACTCATGACCCAGTGTGCACAGGTGACTCAAATTCATAAGGGTTTTGGCGGAATAATTTCCAATCGTTCATTGAAGTTTTTTAGTGCGTATTGTTTATTCATATTTGCATTTTACCAAAACAAAGAGACAGCCGACACGTGTTTCGCCCGTGTGGCCCATCGGCCGGGGGCTTCTTCAAGGCTGTACGGAGATGCGAAGAAGTCTCTGCGGTCTGCCGGAACAAGCCTCTTGCTGTGTTGGTTGATGTTCCACCCAGCTTGTGTCACATTGATCTGTTGGGATCCCACTCATCTTACAATGTGTGATTGACCACAAAGGTGTGCCGAATTAATGAGTTTCTTTAGTTTGTCACTGTGTACACATCTGTGTGATTGCAGTTCTGCCCCCCTCATGTGTTGTGTAGTACCCTGGGGACACTGACACACACACACACGTTGTGTTTGATATGCAGTGTGAGTCTGGCTGGCTGTGTCTGTGCATCTGCAGCACTGCATTGGTATGTGTTTTGTGGGCCATTGGGTGGATGTTGGTTGGAGATTCTTCCCTACTGTCCCTGGGACTCTTGCCTCATCAGTGTGCACATTCATCATGTTTGGTATGTCCCATAGCTGCCATGGTCTGGGACTTTTGACCTAACAGCTGCAGCATCCACGGAATGCTTAGTTTGTGTATGTGTTTGTTCAGGTATGTATGTTTGCATTATGATGGCCACTTCTGACATTGTCCAATTGGACACTGGAGGCATTCTCAGCCCCCATGGGCGATGCTTGTCTGCACATGGCAGAGGGTGTTTTGTTGCACAGCAATCTTTGCCTCACCACATCTGTGTCTGTATGGGACACAACCACTACTTTGGCTCAAACGTGCTTGTGGTTTTGGGACCAGGAATCATACATGCTGTTTGTCAGTTGCAACTTTTTCATGACAACACTCACCTTTAGCTCACTGTGGTGTGTGGGGTTTAGACCCCATTACCACAATGTGCAAAATGTGCTGTACTTTTGAACCCCACATTCACATTTTGCTCACTGTGGTGTGTGGGGGTTTAGACCCCATTACCACAATGTGCAAAATGTGCTGTACTTTTAAAACCCACATTCACATTTTGCTCAGTGTGGTGAGTGGGGGTTTAGACCCCATTTCCACAATGATCATGGACTGCTGTAGTTTTGAACCCCACACTTACATTTTGGTCACTGTACTGTTGGGGGTTTAGAACCCATTACCACAGTGAGCATAGACTGCTGTGGTTTCCCACCCCACACTGGCCTTTTGGTCACTGTGGTGAGTGGGAGTCCAGACCCCATTACCACAGTGATCATGTAATGCTTGAATAGTGAAACACACACTCAGCTTTTGGTCACACATGTGATGGGAGGTACATTGTCTGTTCACTGTCAGATTCACTGTTGTAGGCATTTGACACAGGAAACCCACTATTGCCATGATGGTAGGGGTGGTGTGTTTTGCCTACACAGACTCTCATACACACAGAGTCCTGCTACAATACATGTATCACACGCTCACTGGACGCACATGCACTTGACATGTAAACAGGATGTAAGTGCCAAGTTCTTGATTTCACATAACAGTGGAACTTTACCTGAATAGGGGTCTGTAGACCGACCTCTCACTAACATATAGAAAAACGTAGGGTTACAGAATAAATCACAAAACAGTCAAAACAAAACACTGCCACCACTGCTTTCCATTATACACCCTGGAAAAGGACAGTAGTCCGCTTGTTACTATAGGGGCATGACTGGTGCACTCCGCTAGGTCTCAGGACAGATGCTGGATCTCGCTTTGTCATAGACAGGCCTAGGCCTCTGCTTTCACGTTAGATTATTTTAACACCAAGGCCAAAATGCAAGTCTGGAAACAGTTTTACATGTAGACAGGCACTCAGGGCTCTTTTACCATTCAGGGGACATTCCCATCCCCACAAGCCCATGTTGTTTGTAATAAAATATCAGTAAAATGTAGAAGATGTAGTGACTGAAATAAAGTAGTAATAGAATGTAATACCTAGAAATTGTGTTGCCTGGAATAGATTAACAGTAGAATGATAGTACCTTGAAATGCAGTGTCGGACTCAAGTAGCAATAGAATACAGTACCTAGAAACTGTGATTTCTGGAATAGAGTATCAGTAGGATGTTGTATCTAGAAAATATAGTACCCGGAATGTGGTAGTAGTGGTAGAATGCTGGGCCAACTCTTAGAGGATCTGTATGGACTGGAGGCTGGGAAGTCAATTTTGAATGTTCATGAATGCTTATCAAAGGGTTCATTGTTTAGCCTTCAAATAGGTTGCGGGACTAGTTAGAACAGTGACTGAAAAAAATACAATTTGAGTTTTACAAAGGCTTTTGGAAGGTTTTAATAGTCTAAAATCCATGCCCTCTAGCTTGAGAGAGTATTTAAGGTATCATCAAATGATTTGCCCTCTCTCTAGATGAGAGAAAAAATAAATCCACTCCGATGAATATATCGCCCCAGCACTTAGGCTGGGTCCAGTGTTATCTAGAGTGATGACCACATGTCCCCATTAAACTTCTGCAAACTGTAAAATGGGTGGAGGCTCGAGGCTTTGGAGGGCTGATGATGAGATGAAAGGGAACTTGGTTAGAAAAGGGTCCTGATTACCGTCAAGTTAGTTGTAGTAGGTGTTCCATTCACAGCACCTGAGGCACTGCTTCTCCATCCCAAAATTCCAAATATGGAGATGGAGACTGCTCGACTGGAAGCTTGTAAGAGGAGATCCACACAAATAAATGGTTTTAAATGAAGTTTAATCAAGACGCTGGGAGCCCACGACCAGAGCACCCAGGCCATCCAATGGCCAGGAGCAACTGACTCAAGGAGACAGTTCAGCCGAGGAAGAGATGGAAGGTGGAACTCCAACCTTGAACCAAGGACAACCGTAAACAGGTAGGTAGAGGTAAGTATGTAGGTACAGTTTTCTCGTGCAGTCTCTCACGGATGCTCGGGAGACTACAAATACAAAAGTAAACATCATTATTACAAAGCTGTAGTAAGGGAACGATAGCAAACCCAATAAATCCAAAGTAACCAGGGGTGGTTCAATGATTCTAGAACAGTATCCTTAGGCGTCGTCTTCTCTGGTCGTGAATGGTTCAGATCTAATTGTAGTGTGGTGTCTGCCTCTGCTCTCCCTCACGTGTTCTCTGGGTTATTACCTGCCTTTGTGTGCTCTCAATGGGGCATTTACAGCATTTCAAAGTGCCTTTCATTAGGAGAGAAAGTGTTTCGGGGCAGTAACTTGGTGATAGGGGCAGCAGGTTTAACTCACAGCTTTCATTTTCCTACCAACTGATTTACATTTTGAAGAGTACTACTAATTAATTAATCACCCAATTTTACATATTTAAGCTTTGTTGTGTAGACTGTTTATATAGATTGGTCCCTGGTTTATGGAGACGAATCTGACATGCTTTAAAATGTGTTACATTTAGTAGCATGATCATAGTTAAATTTGATTATTTTGTCTGCTAAAAATGGATTTAGGAATTTGGAGGCGCATTAGTTCGAGGATGCGCATACTAATTAATATAACTATTCTTTCATATTAGGCCAACATAGGCCCAGGTTAATGCTTAAATAGCAGTTTGTGAACAGAATTTTGCACTCAGGCTTTTTAACTTTTAATTGGATCTTTAAGTTTCAACCTAAGAAAGGGAAACCACCATGTATCCTAACAATATTCCCTGTATTATGTGGTTGCAACCCCATGGAAGGACAGGTAGGTACATAATTATTTAGGGCCTGATTCCAATCTCGCTCGGAAAGCCCTCCGTACGACACAGATCCGGAGAGTTTTCCGAGCGAGACGTGCTCCTGGAGTCCGACCGAACGAGTACGATGCTGACGGACTCGGTTCGCTCAGTCTCCCATTGAACTCAATGGGAGCCCGTGTACAGACGTGTACACAGGCTCCCATAGCAGAAAAGGGGTGGGTGGGGAAAAGCGTACACCCTGTCGCGGGCACCCCATGGTGCCCTCCTCACTGTGCATGCTTGGATCGGGGGGACCCATGGGCACCCCCCGTGATAGATTCGGAGGGCCCCGGGTGAAGGGGGGCCTGGTACGGCCCCCCGAAGTACGCTTCCGACAGCCGTTTCGTATCGCTAAGACCGAGGCGAAGCGGCTGTCCGAATCGTGCATCGTACTCGCTCGGTCGGAAATCGGCTCCATTGCGCGGCATGATTCGTCTACAAACAAGACGTACGGAGCGGTTCGGGTCCGGGAACGATTCGGTCGGGCTTACGCGATCTTCGCATTGTACTTGGTCGTTCGGACTTGTATAGGATTCGGTCGTAAACAAGGGCTACGAATCGGATCCGGTAAAGCCAAATCCGATTCGGAGGCCCTCTGAGCGAGATCGGAATCGGGCCCTCAATTGGGTTTTTTCTCAGCTGAGGCCTCTTTTTCCTATTGTGTTTTTGTAGCAGGCTTTTGAATATTGGTCATCAAGTGATATGAAACATTTATAATATTTTACACACTTTCCATTTCATGTCAGTGCATGTCACACTCTCTGGTTTTGGTTGAAAAGCATACCCTAGCAGCAGGGACAAGATGACAAGAATAGTCTTGGCTGAATGGAAACACAGTTACCATGAGCCTCATGTTATGGCCCAATGACCCCACCTACAGTGGGGGGCACTGGATTTCACATTGTACATTCCCTCTCCTGGGCAGGGTAATCAAACAGTGACCCAAAGATCAGGGAGTTGGGGGTCATAATTTTTGTTTTCAAGAAACAAACTTACGCTTTAGGAGTTTGTTTCTTGAAAACTAAGGGCCATATTTATTAAAGGGTTGCATCGCTTTTGTACAACGCAATGGGGTGCAAGTGCAACGCACCCTTAAGTGCAATTCATCAAGTGAACCAAGGCCACCTTCCGTGGCCCTGAGTGGCTTGATTAATCCAGAGTAGCCCAACGCAGCGCAAATCAATGCGCTGCGTTACTCTCCCTCAGGAAGGCGTTCCATGGGTGGTGCATGGGTGTTCCCATGCATCACCAATGGATTTTGATGCATTCCCAAATTTACCATAAGTGGTAGATCTGGGAATGCGTCAAAACTGGTTTTCCTCCCCAGGTGAGGCGAAACGAGGAGAAATATGTTCATTTATCCTCATTTTTCTCCTCTATGTGTGCTGCAGAATGCAGCACACATAGAAAGAGGAAAATGCCACTCAGGATTGTTTTTATGCAGGAAGGTGCCCCTTCCTGCACAAAAAAAATTCCTGCTTACAACGCAGGCCCCCTTGCACGATGATGCAAGAGTAACTGTGTTGGCGCTAGGCAGCACATTGTGTGCCAGCGCTGAGAAAAGGCAGGAATGTGCTGCATTATGTTAAATATGGTGCATTCCTCAAGATAGCCTGGCTGATGAGGGTTTTGAACCCGAAACCGGTCCCAGGATGCTTGTTTCTGGTCCAGGGAAGACATGGCTTGGCAGTTCGGGCTGGACTGTTCCCATGAGGCACAGGGTCAGACTGATTTGCATATGGCCATGTCTGAACTGGGGTGGTGGAGTGAGCTAAAGAATGATGATGGATTAAACCCAGATCAGTTGACTGGGGGTGAGTGTTTGATTTGCTCTAACGCTCCGTCCATCATCCCCTTTGAGTATCGCTTTGTTCGCCTAAGTTGGCAGGGTATGCCCAGACGTGGGTCCCTTGCTCACTTTGCCACTGGATTCAAGATAGCCTGGCTGATGAGGGTTTTGAACCCGAAACCGGTCCCAGGATGCTTGTTTCCGGTCCAGGGAAGACATGGCTTGGCAGTTCGGGCTGGACTGTTCCCATGAGGCACAGGGTCAGACTGATTTGCATATGGCCATGTCTGAACTGGGGTGGTGGAGTGAGCTAAAGAATGATGATGGATTAAACCCAGATCAGTTGACTGGGGGTGAGTGTTTGATTTGCTCTAACGCTCCGTCCATCATCCCCTTTGGTATCGCTTTGTTCGCCCTAAGTTGGCAGGGTATGCCCAGACGTGGGTCCCTTGCTCACTTTGCCACTGGATTCAAGATAGCCTGGCTGATGAGGGTTTTGAACCCAAAACCGGTCCCAGGATGCTTGTTTCCGGTCCAGGGAAGACATGGCTTGGCAGTTCGGGCTGGACTGTTCCCATGAGGCACAGGCTCAGACTGATTTGCATATGGCCATGTCTGAACTGGGGTGGTAGAGTGAGCTAAAGAATGATGATGGATTAAACCCAGATCAGTTGACTGGGGGTGAGTGTTTGATTTGCTCTAATGCTCCGTCCATCATCCCCTTTGGTATCGCATTCCTGCCCTTTCCCTGTCACGCGGTACAGCAAGGTGATTTGCTGCGCTATGTGACTTTTTGATAAATAGGCACCTAAAACCTTTGCCGAGCAGGTGCAACAAGTATGGTGCCTGAGCATCATAGTTCACTGCATCGCCAGCCTGGTGGGAAGGGAGGTCCCCTGTCAGAAGAGCAGAAGCTATAACTTCCGATGACTTGGTGGGCCTAAATTACCTTGTAAGTCTCTTCAACAAACTTTGGTACTTAGTTGGAGGTATCAGAGAATTTTGTGGTAACTTCCCATGAGTGTTGGCTCAGTTTACAGGCCAGCACTGACCAGGACAACTCTAATCAGTGGTACAGACACACGCAAATCAATCCACTTTATGGCATAATTCATTCAATGCACCTGCTCACACGTAAAGGGGCATGACAAACAGGGTTGGATTGGGATTAAAAATCGTCCCGGGCACGCTAAAAAAAAGTGGCCCACATTTGCACATTTATTGCCTTTCCGCAAAACACTGCTTCGGCAAAGTTTTATAAAAAGAAGGGGGGGGAGGGGTCTCTGACAGAGGCATGTTTTCTTAACTTTACTTAGATAAAAAAAATGGCACTGACTAGTTCACACTGGGGAACCACACCTGAATACAAGTGAGGCCACTTCAGCTCAGGTCCCCTGCCCCTGCTAAATATGCATACATTAATGGGCCGGCCCAGCGAGAGAAAGGGAGTGACACCTCTGCCCGTTGATAAAACGGAGGTAATAGAGGCCCATCTGCCTCCAAAAAGGCAGTTCATGCCCCCTCTGGGCCGCTGGCGGCATTCGAACAGCACAGACAAGGCCAAATCATCTCCCAGGCTGCCCAAAAAAGCAGCCCACAGCTGAAACTCGGATACCGGCCCCTCGTCCATTGCTAGAGTGCCCGCTTTACCAATCTGACCCTGATGACAAATACCAGGAGTGGAGAAGATAAAGGAACCTATTGATTAAATGAGATGGAAGCACAATGGATGGAACAAGCAATTAAAACACTGTGACCCCTAGTTAAACTGCATAAGAAGAAAACAGAGTAATTGATACCTTGAAATGGAATGAATAAAATCACGTCTTCACAAATCTTTAAAACATTGAATTCTACAACTGTGTCAAACCTAAAAGATCTTTATTTAAATACTCATGGTCAAATACTTCAGTGGATTTATTCAAACAACTCTGCGCACTGATCAAGAAAGGTAAGGGGGCGTCCTCAATTGACAACATGTTGAAATTGCCCAATCACTGTCTAATATACAAATTAAGGGAGCACTAGTAAACAGAACTAAACTAAATGAAACTGGAGAAAAAACATGGCCAAACTAACATCTCACAAACCAGATTCTTAATTATTCATAGAGTTCCATGGACCCTAAGCAAAATGTACAAATTGTGCAACCTAAAAAGTGATTTGTGTTGGCACTGTAACGAGAAGCAGGGTTGTTTGCTGCACATATTGTATGATTGCTCAAACATTAAATCCTCTGCGAGGAGGTGGCCCAAAGAATTGATTGAAATGTTTGGTTCAAAAAGTTTGATTTTTCACAACCTGTTGGGCATAAAATCTGGATTTTCTTAAAGACACAGAGGCTAAGATTATGCACATCTTTATTGCCAGCTCACAGCAGCAACAATTGAAGAATATAGAACTTCAAGGAAACATTCTAAGCCACTGTAAAGTCCCCTCACGCTTAGCCATCTTCCTTCTTTGGACTTGCGAACAAGATAACTCCAGAGAAAAAAACTTAAACTTCAGTGGAAAAAGGTTCATCATTAACAAATCCAAACAGAGGAGACTTCTTATTCTGAAAGAAGAAAAAACAAGAACAATTAGCTTGTCCCTTTAATGCCACTAGGGTTGGGCAACAATGTTATGTTGAAGGATAATCTTAGCCTCCATGTCTTTAATAAAATGCAGATTTTCTGCCCAGCAGATTGTGAAAAATCTAAATTTTATGGCATGACACAGAGGCTAACATTATGCAAGTTCAAAGTGTATTTAACACATTATCAATCACGTTTGTGATTGGTCTGAAATAACAGTTTTTAAACATATTTTCATTCGATCAGTCTGTGCTCTAAGAATATCCTGCAGACCTCTGCCCAAGATAAAAGCCTTGGAAGCTGATGCACCCCTAAGAGAGTGTGCCCCGAAAATAGAGACATCCACACGACTCTTGCTCATAACCTCTTTCACCCATCTCGCTAGTGTAGGTGAAGAAACTGCCTTATGAGTAACCCTGGGCATAATACTTTGCTACGCTCACGAAGCATGCAAAGTTTGTGCTACTACGCACTACGCAAATTGCACGTAGCAGAGTGAATAACTGTACTAATAAACGTAGCGTAGCAGGAGTATAATAAACTCCTTCAAATGCTTTGATAAAGCAATTTTTTATGCTAAAAAGCATATAACCAATTCACAAAAATGAATGTTGACAATAAAATATCAAGCAATGAGAGAGGTGATGATTTTGGAGTCCCCTAACCTAGGGGAGGACCAAGCAGATGCCTTGAACACAAAAAGCATATCATGTGAACGATTCAATGGTGGTCCCTTCCTCCTAGGACCACCCCAAGCACAGTTATGGGCAAAAATACAATCCCAACCAAAGGCCCTGCAAAGCATTATGGGACGAGATTAGCAGTGGGCAGTGAATATTATAGTGTCCAATATCAAAATAATTCTACAAAGAGCTGCAGTTCAACTAGTCGTCACTGGGTGTCGTCCCTCAAGAGTGAAATGCAAAAGTATTGAAAACCTTTCATGAAGCTTTTGCATTTGACTCGTGAGGGACGACACCCAGTGACGACTAGTTGAACTGCAGCTCTTGTAGAATTATTTTGATATTGACACTATAATATTCACTGCCCACTGCTAATCTCGTCCCATAATGCTTTGCAGGCCTGATTGGGATTGTATTTTTGCCCATAACTGTGCTTGGGGTGGTCCTAAGAGGATGGGACCACCACCTAATCATTCAATAAGATGTGCTTTTTGTTTTCAAGACATCTGCTTGGTTCTCTCCCTAAGTTAGCGAGGATACCAAAATCATCACCTCTCTCACTGCTGTTTGTTTTCACTTTAGTGAAATGACTATATGCAATTTTAGCATATAAAGACAGAGATATTTATTTTATCTTAACTTGCACTGTACAAGTTTGCTTTTGGTAATTATTGTACAGTGCAGTGAGTCAAGCACACAGCTAGCACTACGCCCAGGCTTAATAATAATAACAAACTCCTTCAAATGCTTTGATAAAGCAATTTTTTATGCTAAAAAGCATATAACCAATTCACAAAAATGAATTTTGACATATCAAGCAATGAGAGAGGTGATGATTTTGGAGTCCCCCTAACCTAGGGGGAGGACCAACAGATGCCTTGAACACAAAAAGCATATCATGTGAACGATTCAATGGTGGTCCCTTCCTCCTAGGACCACCCCAAGCACAGTTATGGGCAAAAATACAATCCCAACCAAGGCCCTGCAAAGCATTATGGGACGAGATTAGCAGTGGGCAGTGAATATTATAGTGTCCAATATCAAAATAATTCTACAAAGAGTTGCAGTTCAACTAGTCGTCACTGGGTGTCGTCCCTCACGAGTCAAATGCAAAAGCTTCATGAAAGGTTTTCAATACTTTTGCATTTCACTCTTGAGGGACGACACCCAGTGGCGACTAGTTGAACTGCAGCTCTTTGTAGAATTATTTTGATATTGGACACTATAATATTCACTGCCCACTGCTAATCTCGTCCCATAATGCTTGCAGGGCCTTTGGTTGGGATTGTATTTTGCCCATAACTATGCTTAGGGTGGTCCTAGGAGAGAATCGTTCAATAAGATGTGCTTTTTGTTTTCAAGACATCTGCTTGGTTGTTGGTTCTCTCCTAAGTTAGTGAGGATACCAAAATCATCACCTCTCTCACTGCTTGTTAACTTTTTGTTTTCACTTTAGTGAAATGACTATATGCATTTTTAGCATATAAAGACAGAGATATTTATTTTATCTTAACTTGCACTGTACAAGTTTGCTTTTGGTAATTATTGTACAGTGCAGTCAAGCACTACAGCTACGCACTACGCAATTTGCATAGCTACGTGTAGTTGAAGCTGTACTTCACGTAGCTACGTGAAGTGCTACTACGCAAACTACGCCCGGGCTTACTTATGAGGCCATTTATGGGAAATTACTAATTGTGTTGCATTTCTTCTCAAGCTTTCAGTTCTCCTTTCATACTATTTCAAGCATTTCACAATGCAAAGTCTTTCATTCTGTGGAAAGAAAGGATAGAAAATAGAAGATAACATAGTCTTGGTTCTCTTTTTGAGGTAGAAGCAAACTCCCTCAGATTGATAGGCCCTGCTAGTGACATCTAAGGCTTTTATGTCTGAAGTCTGCCTAAAAGACACCAGGCAGAGTAGTACTGTAAGTTTATAAGAGATACGTTTGAGAGACAGGTTTGAGTTGTCGTCCCAGGAAGTTACAACCCGTAAAACTTCTTTAGCGTCCCATAAGGCAGTGTATTTTGCAGTTAGTGGGTTTAGTACCCGCATACTTCTCATTATTTTTTAAGTCAATAAGTTTCAATCCACGGAGATATCGCCCACTAATGAGTGCCTTGCAGCTATAGCTGATCTGTAAACGTTAACTGTTCTGTAACTTAGGCCTGATGTAAATAGTTCTGGAAGGTAGTTTACAACATGTACTGGATCAGTTGAAACAGGATCATAATGTCATTGAAAACACCAACGAGCCCATTTGTTCGAAGCCAGGCAATATGCCTTCCTTGTTCCAGAAGCCCACGATTCAGATATGAGTCGGAAAGCATCTGGCGAAAGGCCTGGGATTTGCCACTGTCTCCTGAAATCTTCGAGGCCATCAGTACCAGTAGTCCCTGTTCTATGATGGGGTGTAACTCTCCTTCTGGGCCTAAGAGTATTTCCCTGAATTATGGTATTAGGATGGGGAAGTCTATGGTCATTTCCAGAATGATTGGGAACCAGGCCTGTGATCTCCAAAGGGGTGTTATTACTACCAGACTCTCCTTGCACCGTCGTGCATGCAGAAGTAGTCGTGGTAGCATGACAAATGGAGGGAAGGCATAAGTTGTTAAACCGTTCCAGTCTTGGAGGAATGCGTCTACCCCTCGAGCTTGAGGGTCCAGCCTCCAGCTGAAGAATTTCTTCAACTGTGGGGTCGATTCCGATTCGGGCCGGAAAAAGCACCGACCGACTCGGAGCCGGAAATTATACCGACCGACACGTACCAGTGGCGCCCGACACGCCAAGTACGATGCAAAGCGTGCAAAATCCGACCGACACATACAGAACCCAAGCCGAACGACCGAGCCGCACGGAAAACAGCAATCCGGCCGGAAAAACACGCGAATCGAACCGACCGACACGCACCCGGAACAAATCCGACCCGAAAGCGTACACGCGAACTCCAAACCGCTAAGTACGATGCAAGGCGAGAAAACCACGACCGAGTCGGACGGAAGACAAGCCGCACGACCGACACGCATACAAAACCGAGCCGAAGCAACACAAAACACCGCGACCGACGCGTACGCAGCATAGAAAACTGCACAAACACAGCGTGAACGAAAGGGAGAACACCGTACGAGACAAATGCAGGGTCCGACTCGGTCACAAGAACGTTTCCAACATGCACAGACAGTACAAAGGAAAAATCACACAAAAAAAGGCCAAACAAGCAATCACAAAGCCAATAAATACTGGGGGGTGGGGACAGAGAACAAAGACACACCCACAACTCCACCCATATAAAGGACACAAATCACAACCATGATCCTTTGCAAATGCCATTCCACTGCCAGCACCCAAGAGACAGCAACCACACACCCACAGCTCATCCCTCACACAAGCCACACACCATCAGCACACCAACAAATACCTACCTCACATACACCCAGCAAAACACACACTCACACACCCTCACCTGCACACCAACACACACATCACTCACCATCACCACCCATCACCATGCCCCCAAGAAGAATCACAAGTTCCTAGATTGTGAATTGGAAGTCCTGGTAGACGAGATCCTCAGGGTAGAGCCACAGCTGTTTGGCACACTGGTCCAACAGACCCCCATCTCCCAGAAAACCAAGATGTGGGAGAGGATCATCAACAGGGTGAACGCACAATCACCATGTCTGCGCACAAAGACCGACATCCAGAACAGGTGGTATGACGTGCGCAGGAGGGTCCGGGAGCTGCTCAAGAAAGACTACCTCCTGAGCCAATACACCGGCAGTGGCCCTCCTGCCAAGCCAGTATACCTCAGGCCCTGGGAGGAGAAGGTGCGGGCCATCCTTCCGCCAGTGAGCGTATATGGACTAGAGAACATCCCAGAGCCTGGTGAGTACACAACAAATGTACACAATATTCTGCCACAAAACACACACACATCACTGTCAAGGGAGAGTCAAACCATGCACTCATAGCAATTACACAGCAACCAGAACAGAATCATCCCAAAATGTGTATGTCAGTCAGATAAACACAACACATGCCATCAAAAAAGTTACATCCAACCGTGCCATCACATGTACAAACACAACTACAACTACAGCTAGGCAGTGGCACAAATAGAACTAACAAACACATCCAGACATGTAGCCACCACAACAACACCAACACACAGTGAAGACCACTGAAAGGAAGGAATTCTGTGTATGCTGGCCAAGTCAGTGTAGCCAATAGCATCATGGGAGTCGTAGTCACACATATTGCCCCCCACAACTGTCCCATCAACACCACCATGAACCATGCGCACATCACAGGGAGTGGAGAAGGACTCACAAGATGGCTGACACTGGCAACTGCTGTGGGGAGCACAAGGCCCTGCTGGGAACT
Organism: Calotriton arnoldi; assembly: GCA_963921515.1. Taxonomy (NCBI): domain Eukaryota; kingdom Metazoa; phylum Chordata; class Amphibia; order Caudata; family Salamandridae; genus Calotriton; species Calotriton arnoldi. The sequence goes on along the minus strand of CAWUFW010024055.1, from coordinate 14,769 downwards.
GTGCACCAACAAACAGCAGGACACCACTGACTGACATCCTGAGAGACAACTTCCACTCCCTGCAATGCAAGCACGTTCCATGGTGGGATATCTGGCTGGCTGGGTGGGAAGGAGGACTTGCAGCACTGACCATAGTCACAAGCACCTCCCCTCACACACCCCCTCAACACAAACTCCACAGAACCCACCTGGTAGAATGCAATGCCTCCCATCCTAACTCAAGATCCCACAAAGAACCACCACCCTGGGTTATGTTGTGTGAAGCACAGGGACACTCTTGGGACTTTTAGCCAAACAACTGCCAGGACAACACTCCCAGCCATCCTGTCAGCACAGCCAGCCCACCCCACAGGGAAGCAGAGTCAAAAGGAAGGAAGCATGGGCATGCTGGGAAGGGGGTGGAGGCAATAGCATGATGGGAGTCGTAGTCACAGCTCTACATCCCCCACCACATGGCCCAGCAAGCTCACACTCACGCATGCACATCCCACAGAGAGTGGAAAGGCCCATCAAAGATGTCTGACACTGTTGCTGTGTCGTGGGGAGCACAAGGGCATGCTGGGAACTGCACACCAACCAACAGCAGGACACCACTGTCAGCCATCTTGCCATTGCTCTCACACCCACACATACTGAACTCCCCACAAAAGCAAGTAAGTATGGGAATGCTGGGAAGTGGGGTGGAGGCAATAGCATGATGGGAGTGGCAGTCACAGATATTGGTCACCCTCACAACTGGCCCATCAACACCACCCTGAACCATGCTCACATCACAGGGAGTGGAGAAGGACTCACAAGATGGCTGACACTGGCTACTGCTGTGGGGAGCACAAGGGCATGCTGGGAACTGCACACCAACCAACAGCAGGACACCACTGTCAGCCATCTTGCCATTGCCCTCACACCCACACACACTGAACTCCCCACAAAAGCAAGTAAGTATGGGAATGCTGGCAAGTGGGGTGGAGGCAATAGCATGATGGGAGTGGCAGTCACAGATATTGGTCACCCCCACAACTGTCCCATCAACACCACCCTGAACCATGCTCACATCACAGGGAGTGGAGAAGGACTCACAAGATGGCTGACACTGGCTACTGCTGCGGGGAGCACAAGGCCCTGCTGGGAACTGTGCACCAACAAACAGCAGGACACCACTGACTGACATCCTGAGAGACAACTTCCACTCCCTGCAATGCAAGCACGTTCCATGGTGGGATATCTGGCTGGCTGGGTGGGAAGGAGGACTTGCAGCACTGACCATAGTCACAAGCACCTCCCCTCACACACCCCCTCAACACAAACTCCACAGAACCCACCTGGTAGAATGCAATGCCTCCCATCCTAACTCAAGATCCCACAAAGAACCACCACCCTGGGTTATGTTGTGTGAAGCACAGGGACACTCTTGGGACTTTTAGCCAAACAACTGCCAGGACAACACTCCCAGCCATCCTGTCAGCACAGCCAGCCCACCCCACAGGGAAGCAGAGTCAAAAGGAAGGAAGCATGGGCATGCTGGGAAGGGGGTGGAGGCAATAGCATGATGGGAGTCGTAGTCACAGCTCTACATCCCCCACCACATGGCCCAGCAAGCTCACACTCACGCATGCACATCCCACAGAGAGTGGAAAGGCCCATCAAAGATGTCTGACACTGTTGCTGTGTCGTGGGGAGCACAAGGGCATGCTGGGAACTGCACACCAACCAACAGCAGGACACCACTGTCAGCCATCTTGCCATTGCTCTCACACCCACACATACTGAACTCCCCACAAAAGCAAGTAAGTATGGGAATGCTGGGAAGTGGGGTGGAGGCAATAGCATGATGGGAGTGGCAGTCACAGATATTGGTCACCCTCACAACTGGCCCATCAACACCACCCTGAACCATGCTCACATCACAGGGAGTGGAGAAGGACTCACAAGATGGCTGACACTGGCTACTGCTGTGGGGAGCACAAGGGCATGCTGGGAACTGCACACCAACCAACAGCAGGACACCACTGTCAGCCATCTTGCCATTGCCCTCACACCCACACACACTGAACTCCCCACAAAAGCAAGTAAGTATGGGAATGCTGGCAAGTGGGGTGGAGGCAATAGCATGATGGGAGTGGCAGTCACAGATATTGGTCACCCTCACAACTGGCCCATCAACACCACCCTGAACCATGCTCACATCACAGGGAGTGGAGAAGGACTCACAAGATGGCTGACACTGGCTACTGCTGTGGGGAGCACAAGGGCATGCTGGGAACTGCACACCAACCAACAGCAGGACACCACTGTCAGCCATCTTGCCATTGCCCTCACACCCACACACACTGAACTCCCCACAAAAGCAAGTAAGTATGGGAATGCTGGCAAGTGGGGTGGAGGCAATAGCATGATGGGAGTGGCAGTCACAGATATTGGTCACCCCCACAACTGTCCCATCAACACCACCCTGAACCATGCTCACATCACAGGGAGTGGAGAAGGACTCACAAGATGGCTGACACTGGCTACTGCTGCGGGGAGCACAAGGCCCTGCTGGGAACTGTGCACCAACAAACAGCAGGACACCACTGACTGACATCCTGAGAGACAACTTCCACTCCCTGCAATGCAAGCACAGTCCATGGTGGGATAACTGACTGGCTGGGTGGGAAGGAGGGCCGGCTGTCAACCAAATACAACCAATGCAGACCATGTTCACACCCCAACAAATACATAGAAATGCCCAAATAATGCAGGACAATGTGCCACACCAAAATCAACCCCTGACTGTGACGACTTAGGACAATGCAATGTACAGGCCCGCACCCAGAGGCACAGTCACAACTGTCAGGTGTGTCAACCATTGATGCCTGCAGAAACATAACATACATTGTGTGTGTCTCCCAAAAACAGGTGATGATGGGGACACAGCAGCAGACGCTGAGGAGTCCCAGTCCCAGGCTCAAGAGGATGCGGAGCTCACTGGTGTCGTACAGCCTCTGCCCTCCTCGGACGAAGAAGACCAACCTGGCACATCCGGTGCAAGTCTACATGCAGCACCAGCAGGACCACCAGCTGCAGCACCAGCAGGACCACCAGCTGCACCCCCTGCACCCACCCCTCCAACGACTGTCACCACAAATACCATCCCTGCCGACATGGACAGAACAAGGAGCAACACCAGCACAGGGACCCTGGACCAACCTGGGGCCATGGACACCACCACCACCACCAACCCCAAGGTGGACCAGGGTCATCTGTGCGTGCCACTGCACGCACTGCACATGTCAGCAGGGGTGGTGGGAGGAGTGGGAGACAGAGGTCGCTGCTTGCAGAGGTTGCTGGTGTGCATGATGACCCACAACTGGTACGCATAGCTGATGCGTACCAGTCCAGCACCGGAGACCTCAGCCAGGTAGTGGGGCTCCTCAGAGACATGAAACAGCAGCAGGCTGCCCATCATGCCCGCTTGGACTCTCACATGTCCCACGTGGAGTCACACATGTCCCGCGTGGACTCACACATGTCCCGCGTGGAGTCCAAGTGGGATGCACTGCATGAGATGACGGCGGTGCACAGGGACATTTTACAATGCCTCCGCCAGATGAACAGCAACCAGTCCACACCTCCCTGTGTGCCAACAACATCTGGTGCTGCCCAAACTGCAACTGCCACAGGGAGGGAGGATGACTCTGGCGGAGAGTCCCCTGCACCGCAGCAGCCTGTACTTGAGGGCCCCCCCAAGAAGAGGGGTCGTCCGAAGAGGGGCAAGTGAGAGGCCGATGGCCAAGCGCAACTCCCAGGAAGCCTGAACCTGTTCTGGATGTTCACCTTTGTGCACAGACTGTTCACCCTGTTGACGGCAACACTACTCCCACACATTGCATGGGGAGTACAAGTTGGACCAATGTCTCAGACAACTGTGGCCCCGATACTGGGGATTTTGTCTACCAGGACTTTCAATTCACCTAGGAACTTCTGATTGCAAGATTTATGTACAGCACTACCCATCCTATGCACTATTCACACAAATGTATCACAATAAACACACTAATACACCATACTTGCCTCTGTTGTGATTCCAACGTGGGTGCTGTTATGGGGATGATGAACTGCAAAATTACACTGTGTATGCGAACTGCAACAGCAAGTACAACACAGGCATGTGAGTAAAGGCAACGTGACACATATGAGTGAGACACACCACCAGGGCTACACAACACATACACACCTAGGCCATCTGACTCATTGCCTACACTGATGTTGCCAGGGAAGACGGTGCAATGCACAGACACCACACCCATTCCCAGTTGTAGTCAAGTAGCCCACAGGTGCAGTAAGCAAATGGCAGTCAAATGTGTGACCACAGACAACGCACATCACAAAGTGAAGCACAGGTTTATTACACAGTTGCAACATGTCGTAACCACTACAGATGCAAGGTAATCCCACCTGGCAGCGGGCACACAGTCAACAACTGTAGACGGAAGGAAGTCCATGGGTGTGGCGCACATCACCTGTAGGGACACAACAGCTACCACCCTGGAAGTGCAATCACGTCGTCGGTGGACACAGTTGACCAAACGAATCTGAAAGTACCCTGTGAAGGACAGAAATGACACACAGTCAAAAGCAATGGAGAACAGGACAGAACAGCAAAACTCATGCACAATACATGTTACAAGATACCCACCCAGAACCAAGTTAGCATGTCAACACTGTTGGGGAGTACAGCCCACCTGTAAGCACACATCGCAACACACATCCAGTCAAGTAGCCCATGGACACACTCCAACAGCACCAGAGCACCACCTACACATATCATGCCAACTCACATCATTGACATGACACCTCAGGATACTCACATTCAGCTAAAGAAGTTGGTGATGAGCTGTGTGCGGACATCACCCTCATCATCATCATCATCATCGTCACTGGCATCGTGGTCCAGGCCAGGATCCTCCACAGGTGGCGGATGTTGGTCATTGTCATCCTGGATGAGAGGCAACTCCTTCCGCACTGCCAGGTTGTGGAGCATGCAGCAGACGATGATAATCTTGCACACTTTCGCAGGGGCATATGGGAGGGACCCTCCGGTCTTGTCCAGGCAGCGGAAGCGGCTCTTCAGGAGACCAAATGTCCGCTCAATCACTCTCCTGGTCCGACCATGTGCCTCATTGTAGCGCATCTGGGCTGGTGTCACAGGGTTCCTGAGGGGTGTCAGCAACCACGGCATGTTGGGGTATCCCGAGTCACCTACGGACAGACAAGTGCACATTAGCTGACTTGGAAAAGTGGGCGGAATACTACAGATCAGATCACACACAATGGCACAAAGTCAGTACACACCGACAAGCCAGGCACGCTGGTTCTGCATCTGTGCCATCATCCTGGGGATGCGACTACTCCTCATCACAAAGGCATCGTGTGCTGAACCAGGGAAACGGGCACACACGTGTGTGATGGTCATATCTGCAAGACACACCACCAGTGCATTGACCGAGTGGTAGTGCTTGCGGTTCCTGTAGGCCTGCTCCTGGGCCTGTGGTGGTACCAAAGCCACATGTGTCCCATCAATGGAGCCAATGACATGCGGCATCCTCCCCAGGGCATAAAAGTCACTCTTCACGTCAGTGAGTCGTCGCAGTCTAGGGAAATAGATGTACCGGTTCAGGAATAGCAACATTGCCGCCAAAACATCGCGGAGCACACGGCTCAACATGGTCTGTGACATCCCACCAGCAGTCGCCACAGTATGTTGGAAGGTACCGGTGGCAAAGAAGTGTAGGGCTGCCATCACCTTCACCTTGGGGGTCAGCGCTGTAGGATACGGCCGGCCAGGCTGCAAATGTGGGGCCAACTGCACTGCCAAATCCTCAATCAGCTGCCTGGTGAAGCGGTACCGTCGGATGCTGTCCCGTTCCACCATCGTTGCCAGGTCTGGGAATGGTCGATGGACAGCAGGAGCCCTGCAGTGCAGAGGAGAAGTAAGCAAGATTGTCAGTCAGCCCACATATGCGGCATTGAACACACTCAATATCCCAACATACATCATTATGAGGCACAACTACATGAAGTGTGCAGTTCCGTAAGGACATGTATGGTACATACATGGCCAACATCTGTCATCACGGTCCAACAAGTGGCATCAATTAGTCCCAGGTTGGCCCATTGGATATCATGAGGCCGTGTCACAGTTCCCATCTCCTGCTGCCGTGTCACAATCACCCCCCACAGTGACATGTGAGGACAGATGTGCCCCAGGCATCACAGCTCAACGACAGGTACATTCCCAGGGACCCTGTATTGCCACATGGACACTGGCATTACATGGAGTATCATGTATACACCACAGCAAAACAACCATGACCCCCACAGGTAGTGGTCCCACTTGCCACGGCAGGACAGACATGGACGTCTGTGACACACACACGCACAACATCAAAGTCCATGCACACACAACGTGGATGTGGAGACTGTCTCCCATTGTGCACATGAAATCAGAGACATTGTAAACACTACATGCACACAGACTGTGGAGGACCATCACTATTGTGCCACTGGGACACCCTGGCTCAAACATACCGTCCCACATGGGACTCACGGGGTATGTGACATGACATACACATACACCACCGTGAAATGTGACCATGGCACATGCACAGATATGAACAGTTGCACATCACAGTGGTCATGTACACGTAACACCCAGGATCCTGTCCCCATGAACACGTGCACAGCCTGGGGGTGGCTGCCCCCAGGTGACACCCACAGGACAACATGTACACCAACATACACACAATAGGAAATGCAGCCTTACATGCCTTATGATACAGCTTGGACAGGCTGTCGTGTTGTAGGTGTGCCCCTCACTCCCTGGGAGCTATCTGTGGCTGGCATATGTCCATCTGAGACAGGCATGGTGACATATGCCAGTCACTTGTACAGGGATGCGTTGAACAGCAATGGACCGATCGGTGCCCCCGGCCGGCCCATTGCATTCAATGTGTGCGGGTACGCGTTGTGCCCCTGTACGCGTTGTACTGCAATGGACCGATCGGTGCCCCCGGCCGGCCCATTGCATTCAATGTGTGCGGGTACGCGTTGTGCCCCTGTACGCGTTGTACTGCAATGGACCGATCGGTGCCCCGGCCGGCCCATTGCATTCAATGTGTGCGGGTACGCGTTGTGCCCCTGTACGCGTTGTACTGCAATGGACCGATCGGTGCCCCGGCCGGCCCATTGCATTCAATGTGTGCGGGTACAGCGTTGTGCCCCTGTACGCGTTGTACCGCAATGGACCGATCGGTGCGCACCCATTGACAATGGCCTTGCCTGGCAACGGACGCGTTTTCGAATTTCGAACGAGTCGGTTGCTGGAAATTCAGTTGGTCACCCACAACAATGTTGCAAAATCATGTATGTCATGAAGTTGAAGATTTGAAGGATGCCGTGGGCGTGTATTGGTGCTGCTATTCCATGGATTGGCCAGATTCAGAAGATGCAAACGACTTGGACCTATCACTTTGGACACAAGGGACAGTATCTGCCTCTCCAGCACATATATATTGCTGGCTGTTCCCCTGAGAGCTCACTTGCCTGCACTACATGCTCCAGGACGACATCTGCCACTGCACTGCTGCTGTCTCTGCCCCTCTGGACCCTGCAATGGCACGTACTGTGGAGAGAGCCCCAGCCTTCAGCCTTGAGGAGAACCAGGCCCTGCTGGACAGCCTACTTCCACAGTACAGCAAGCTGTATGGGACACCAGGGGAGCAGGTGAGTGTTCTGTGCACTGCCTTTCTGAATGTGCATTTTGTCTGACTAGCAAGGCTGAAAGTCTGCACGCCACTGGCTAGCAGGCTCACTGAGTAGTTGTCACCCCCATAGTGTGTAGTGACATGCACTGGACAGGTATGGTGCAGTGACAGTGCATTTGAACAAGGTTTTACTTCCCATGCAATGATACCATGTAGTGACGTCTGGCAAACTGTCCATGGGCAGCGTTGCACTGCCTGTGTACATCATGTGCCCCTGTGAATGAGACATGTATATACAACTGTGTCATGCACGGATATGTTGCATGTGTAGTAATGGCCTTTTCACTTTGTCATCCTGACAGGTTAATGCCCATCGGAAGCAGGAGATCTGGAAGGACATCGTCCGGGCTGTCCGGTCCGTGGGGGTCTACAAGCGCCGGATCCGCAACTGCCAGAAGAGGTGGCAGGACCTTCGGGGCTGGACCCGGAGGATTGCACGGGTCCAGCTGAAGCTGTCGCCTCCTCGCAGGAGGGCGGAACACGGACCCTGACCCCCCACATGCTCCAGATCCTGGCGGTGGTGTTTCCAGACCTGGATGGGCAGCTGAAGGCCAGACAGCAGCAAGGAGGGGTGAGTCAAAGACTGCACTGTGAACTCTGTATTACATGCTTTGTGCCCTCCTCTGGCCTGGTTCAACTGCCACAGTGCAGCAGTCATGTTGTCCAGGAGCCATGTCCCTCTATTGTGCACTGCCCACTCCTCATCTGATACCCAGGTGTGGCCCTTACATTCAGGGAATTGTGTCACTTGGGACTGTGTCCTTGCAGTTTGCTTCACTAAAGGTGGGGGACAGCATCTGTTTCCCTAACTCTGTTGTGGGCATCATGGGTGGGTCCATTGTTCACACAACGCCTGTGTTCGGACATGTAATCTGCGTGTTGCTTTGATATGCGGTCCACTTGCTGAGCTGAGCCACCACATGTGCCTGGGGTATGTGGCACACGCCCATGCAGCGGGTGGGAACAATGTTTGGGCCCCAGGAGTGTGCAGATTACGTGTGTCACACATACATAGCCAGCTATCCACTGTCCAGGGCTCATCCCTCATTCATGTGGGGCAGGACAGTCATGCCTACTCCAGGCCATGCAATGCACTCTGTACTCCCACTCCCGTGTATCAGCTGACACATTGTGCGCAGTGATTTGACCCCTCAGGTGTCTGCCTCTGTGTCAGTGTGCTGTGGATTAGTTGCCAGGACTGCTGGGGTGTTTCTTGGTAGGGGCTCAGCATGCCACTGGAGATGTGACCATAGGAGACGATACTTGTGTGTCACATAGGTGTTTGATCAGCTGCCCGTGCAGACTGGGGTATGCGAATGTGAAGTTCAGGCAGCTGTTCCCCATTCACAGCAGATTGTGAGGGGCTCAGGTTCAGAGGGTAGTGTCACAGGTCTCCCATATGTCCAATCGGTATGACCTGGACAGATGAGGGTTAAGATGATGTGTTGTGTGGGGGATGTACATGTGCACTTGTGCAGCTCCAGGACTTGCATTCCCCATGACCTACTATTGTGACACAGTGCAGAGTGTTGTTGTCTGGCTGCCAAGTCATACATCACTGAGACAGTGATGTATGACTTAGCAGTCATGCCTCCGCCATGGCATGTGTCTACTTATTGGTGATCCTGCAGGGGAGTGACATGTGCTACATGCACACCATTGTGGCGATGGCTATCAGGACATGGGTGCATCATGGTGTCTGTCGCTGGTATGCATCACATGCATTTCCTATTTGACTCTGGGCATCCCTTTCATCCGGAAACCTGTACTGACTCAGTGGCAAGAGTTGTGATGTGTGCATGTCCACATGCTACACCGTGTCCTCTGCACTGTCCAACTACTGTGTAGTTGGTGCATGTGTCCACACTGGGGTGTTGCTATCCAACAGACACCAGACAGATGGGTGCAAGGCCATGTGGGATGTGAGTGCCATGGTTGGCATCAGACTGACAATTGGCTTCTCCTGTTCAGTTAGGGCACTTTTAGCAATGTACAACTAATGATGCCAGGGCTTGCTCTGTAATGTGCTGTGCTCACAGTGGTGTGTGCGTTTGGTGCAGGTGACTGATGTCTGTCTGTTTCCCCATTGTTTGCAGATACATCCACGGCCACGGAAGGGGACAGCTCCACGGACCAGGAGGAGCCGGAGAGCCAGACTGGGTCAGCAGCCGAGGAGTGGTCGGAGGGACCCAGTGGCACGGAGGGCGAGGGGAGCCACACCGAGGAGTCCTCAGCACCATCCACCTCAGCTGAGGACCAGAGCAACTCGGAGGATGACTCCCTTATGGAGGCGGGTGTCAGCAGCCACCACACCCCAGCTAGTGTTGCTGTCCCCGCCACCACCAGCACCACCACCGCCCTCCCATCGGCTCCCATTCCCCAGGTCCGTGGAGGCTCCCATGTTCGGGAGCGTGTCTCCTTTGGGCCAGGCACCGCACCCCCTGCCCCTGTGTCCCCTGCTGCCCTGAGTGAGGAGTCTGTGTACCTCCTTCGCCAGCTCCATGTAGGGCAGACAGCCATGCTGAGTGTCCTCCATGCGCACACCGCTCTGTTGACTCAGCTGGTGTCGTTCATGGAGGGCATCTCATCGGGCATGTCTGACCTACAGAGGGGCAATAGGTCCATGGACTCCTCCCTGACGGCAGCAGTGTCCCTCCTCAGACAGTCCCTCACCCCTCCTGCCTCTGCTCCATCCACACTCCCCAGCACCTTACCCGTCCCAAGCACACACACACCGGCACAGGCACACACCAGCACACACACATCCAGCACACAGACACACACGCCACAAACAAAACGCACACGCACGCACAGTCAGGGGACTGAAACCAGACTCACAGGGGATGGGGCCCTGGAACACACACACGCATCCACGAGCACTGCGCAGTCCTCAGTTGCCTCTCCCTCCAAAACACCCTCCCTTGCCTCACCTGCAACCCCAAAGACCCAGCGCCTCTTCCTCAGTGACCTCGGCCTCTTCCCCTCCGATCCAGCTGCTCCAGCATCCAGGGGGAAGAGGAAGCCCACCCACACGGAGCAGAGTGCCCCTCGCCCCCGGACACCCTCCCCCAGGCGCAGACAGACTGAGGCCCCCACCCGCAAGTCCCCCGGAGTCGTAAGAGCAAGACCCCGCCGCCGCCCTGCAGCTCAGGCACCAGGTCTCCTTCCTCCATCCCTCAGGCCCCCACTCCACAGGTGCCCCCACCACACCCTGCCCCAGGTTCCCCCACCCACAGATATACCATCCCCAAGAGGATCCGGCCTTCTCCCCCTGCCACTTGCTCTCCCGGCACCACACCCCCCGCTGCGCTTGTCTGTGCCACTGATGTGGTGAGGGTGTCCTCCCCCTCTGTCCAGCCCACCTTGCCTGTTCCCCATTCTCCTCCCCTGGTGGTAGGCACTGCAGTGGAGTCCACTTCCACCCTGTCTGACTTGGGCACTGCAGTGGCGGACCTGTCCACTCCATCTGCAGGGTCCACTGCAGTCGTGCCGGCACCCACAACATCTGAGTCATGCCCCCCAGTTGTGCCGGCACACACCATGTCAGACACCTCCACTGCAGTTGTCAGTGGCTCTCCAGCACCCACCACCCCTTCCCTGCTTCCTCCTGGTGAGCCCTGATCCTGTCCCTGCGGTGCCTGGCCTGCCCCCCGGTTGCCCCTCCTAGTGGATTGTCCCTGGTTTTGTGCAGGCATGCGTAGGGTGACATCTGCCACTGTCACCAAGTTTGGACTTTGACAATGGACTGGCCATTGGCCTTTGTGTTTTTTCTGGACTTTGTTTTCATTCCACACATATGCTGAATAAAGCAACTTTCTGTTCTCTAGTGCTTATGCTTCTGATGTACATGTTGTTGATGATGCTAACCATGCCCTTGCTGCAGTGATGGTGATATTTGGTCTCATGATAATGAAGTGTTACTGTGCAGGAACCCATGTGGTCCAGGGGGAATGTGTCCTATCCTGTGGTGTATCCATGTCATCCATAGCAGCATCTGAGGGTGTCATGTGTTCAGTATTTGGCAATGGGATTTCCTACTTAGATTAGCTATTTCACATCTGTGGCTTCCACCCCTGCACATCTGTTGTGCCTGCCATTGTTCAATTCGTCTACTTCCCTGACCGTGTGGCCATCTCCACTGGACATGCAGGTTTGGGCATCAATGGGGAAGGACTCATCCGTGTAGTCAGTGCAACATTGCTATACAAGTGTGTTGGATCTGTGCTGATGATTCCGTTGGCACTTCCATGACCAGGCTGATGTGACGGGAGCCCTCATTTGGTGCTAATTGTTGATTGTGTGACCAAGTGCTCAGCTGACATGATGGGGCCCTACTGAGGCAACATATGGCACAGCTTTCCTCACACAGGAGTGGAGTCCCCTCATGGCAGTGTGTACTCCTGTGACATTGCCTGCGCCCAAGGTGTGTGTTGTATGTGCATGTCTGTGTGTTCACTTCCGTTTAGCTGTGCATGCTGTGTTCCCTAGTGTTGTACCTGTTTGTGATGCTTGCTGAGTTGACCTATGTTCCCCCAAAGTCTTCTCCCTGGGTTCTCTGTGATGTGGGTGCATGGCACATTACTGGTCATCAGGGTGTCACCCATAGGTGTGTTTGCTGTCAGGGCTGAGTTTGTGTGCAGACGCAGATGGGTCACAGTCAGGTTTCCCCTTGGCACTTGTTGTTTGCCCCTGTCATGTGATTTCCAGTTTGTGTTATCTTTCAGTGATTGTGACACGTTGTGTGTGTGACTGCTGGCACTCCTCAGGGTCCGGGCTGCAATGTTGGTTGTTGTCTATGTGTGTTCTTTGTGGGTGACCTTGGCTTCTTCATTGGTGTGTGACTGTGGCTGGGATCCCATTGGTTGGTGTGGTATTGCCGTCATGTCCATGTACAGCGTAGTGTGCAGTGTGTCAGACATTCAGGAGTCTTGTTGAGTGGCCATGTGTGATGTGTTTCTGCACCTTGGTTCCCACCCACCACCCTGGAATAGTCATGGGTGCATGTGCAATGTCACCAGTGCATGTGTGCTTCACTGCTGCACATTGTTGGAGGTCGAGGGGTGTGGTGTTGAGTGTGTGCAGATGAGAGTTGTTGCCCGGCTAGGCCCCTGCCTCCATGTTGGCCTTGGCTTACTGGCCATGCTGATTGATTTGTGCTTGTGTAGGTGTGATGGTAGTTTGTTGCTCAGGACACATGACTGTGGTTCACAGTGTGAACCACATTTAGCTTTGTCATCACAGTGGGATTGTAATGCAGCCCAGGGTCACCACATTGTGGGGGCCCTGGGGGTGGTGCTGTGGTGTGTCTGTGTCTTGCTGTGTCAGTTGCTGTTCCTACGTGCCTGTGTGACATGTGTGATTTGTGCTCCCTCTCATCTGACAATGCCTGCTTGCCCACATAGGGGATTTGGATCCATGAGTTACCTTTGTGTGGCACTGTATGCACATCTGTATGATTGGTATTCAGGTCTCCTCATGTGTTGTGTGGTTGCCTGGGGACACTGGCACCCCCCTCACCTGTTGTGTATGATGTGCAGTGTGGGTCTGCCTGTTTGTGTTTGTGCATCTGCACCACTGCATTGGCATATCTTGGGTGTGCCATTGGCTGTATGTAGTTTGGTGGGTTTCCCCTGCTGTCCCTGGGACTCCTAGGTCATCGGTCAGCACAATGATCATGGTTTGTGTGTCCCATTGCTGCCATGGTATGGTATCTGTTCACCTCACATCTGCAGTCTCCACAGGGTATCTGCATTTGTGTGCCCATTGGTGCAAATATGTGGGTCTGCATTCTGATGGTCACTTCTGTCATTGTGTCATTGATGAATGTTGACAGTGTCAGCCCCCATGGGTGTTGTTTGTCTGCACATGGCCAAAGGTATGTCTTATTTGCACTGCAGTATTTGGCTCACCCAATTTATGTTGCAATGGGACACATACACTACTTTGCCACTGATGTGTTTTTGTTCTGTGACCAGGAATCATCCATGCAGTTTGGCAGTTGCAGCTCTTTCTTTGTCAACACTTACCTTTTGGTCACTGTGATGATGGGGGTTTAGACCCCATTGCCACAATGTTCAAAAGGTGCTTCAGCTATGGACCCCACACTTACCTTTTGGTCACTGTGATGATGGGGGTTTGGACCCCATTGCCACACTGTTCAAAATGTGCTTCAGCTATGGACCCCACACTTACCTTTTGGTCACAGTGATGATGGGGGTTTAGACCCCATTGCCACAATGTTCAAAAGGTGCTTCAGCTATGGACCCCACACTTACCTTTTGGTCACTGTGATGATGGGGGTTTAGACCCCATTGCCACAATGTTCAAAAGGTGCTTCAGCTATGGACCCCACACTTACATTTTGGTCACTGTGATGATGGGGGTTTAGACCCCATTGCCACAATGTTCAAAAGGTGCTTCAGCTATGGACCCCACACTTACCTTTTGGTCACAGTGATGATGGGGGTTTAGACTCCATTGCCACAATGTTCAAAAGGTGCTTCAGCTATGGACCCCACACTTACATTTTGGTCACTGTGATGATGGGGGTTTGGACCCCATTGCCACAATGGTCATGGCCTGCTTGCATTGTGGGGGCCACACACATATATGTGTGGCACATGTGCTAGGGGGTCACATTGTATGTTCAAAGTCATGTTCGGTGTTGTAGGCATTTGACACAGTCTACACACGCTTGTCATGGTGTTGGGGGATGTCTTTTTCTTGCATTCCCTAGGTTGTGGTGTGCTGGTTGTGTCATGCATTGTCCATCCTATGAGTGGGGGTGGTAGTGGTGGTAGGCATCCAGCCCCCTGGGTGAGGGTGGTAGTAGTGGTAGGCATCCAGCCCCCCTGGGTGAGGGTGGTAGTGTGGTAGGCATCCAGCCCCCCTGGCTGAGGGTGGTAGTAGTGGTAGGCATCCAGCCCCCCTGGCTGAGGGTGGTAGTAGTGGTAGGCATCCAGCCCCC
>CAWUFW010024054.1:0-66118 GCA_963921515.1 Calotriton arnoldi | reverse complement strand
TATCTGTGGCTGGCACATGTCCATCTGAGACAGGCATGCTGACCTATGCCAGTCACATATACAGTGATGCGTTGAACAGCAATGGACCGATCGGTGCCTCCGGCCGGCCCATTGCATTCAATGTGTCGGGTACGCGTTGTACCCCTGTGCGCGTTGAACTGCAATGGACCGATCGGTGCCTCCGGCCGGCCCATTGCATTCAATGTGTGCGGGTACGCGTTGTACCCCTGTGCGCGTTGAACAGCAATGGACCGATCGGTGCCTCCGGCCGGCCCATTGCTTTCAATGTGTGCGGGTACGCGTTGTACCCCTGTGCGCGTTGAACAGCAATGGACCGATCGGTGCCTCCGGCCGGCCCATTGCTTTCAATGTGTGCGGGTATGCGTTGTACCCCTGTGCGCGTTGAACAGCAATGGACCGATCGGTGCCTCCGGCCGGCCCATTGCTTTCAATGTGTGCGGGTACGCGTTGTACCCCTGTGCGCGTTGAACAGCAATGGACCGATCGGTGCCTCCGGCCGGCCCATTGCTTTCAATGTGTGCGGGTACGCGTTGTACCCCTGTGCGCGTTGAACAGCAATGGACCGATCGGTGCCTCCGGCCGGCCCATTGCTTTCAATGTGTGCGGGTACGCGTTGTACCCCTGTGCGCGTTGAACAGCAATGGACCGATCGGTGCCTCCGGCCGGCCCATTGCTTTCAATGTGTGCGGGTACGCGTTGTACCCCTGTGCGCGTTGTACCTCAATGGACCGATCGGTGCGCACCCATTGACAATGGGCTTGCCTGGCAACGGACGCGTTTTCGAATTTCGAACGAGTCGGTTGCTGGAAAATCAGTTGGTCACCCACAACAATGTTGCAAAATCATGTATGTCATGAAGTTGAAGTTTTGAAGGATGCTGTGGGCGTGTTTTGGTGCTGCTATTCCATGGATTGGCCAGATTCAGAAGATGCAAACGACTTGGACCTATCACTTTGGACACAAGGGACAGTATCTGCCTCTCCAGCACATATATATTGCTGCCTGTTCCCCTGAGAGACCACTTGCCTGCACTACATGCTCCAGGACGACATCTGCCACTGCACTGCTGTCTCTGCCCCTCTGGACCCTGCAATGGCACGTACTGTGGAGAGAGCCCCAGCCTTCAGCCTTGAGGAGAACCAGGCCCTGCTGGACAGCCTACTTCCACAGTACAGCAAGCTGTATGGGACACCAGGGGAGCAGGTGAGTGTTCTGTGCACTGCCTTTCTGAATGTGCATTTTGTCTGACTAGCAAGGCTGAGAGTCAGCACACCACTGGCTAGCAGGCTCACTGAGTAGTTGTCACCCCCATAGTGTGTAGTGACTTGCACTGGACAGGTATGGTGCAGTGACAGTGCTTCTGAACAGGGTTTTACTCCCCATGCAATGATACCATGTAGTGACTTCTGGAAAACTGTCCATGGGCAGCCGTGCACTGCCTGGGTACACCATGTGCCCCTGTGATTGCGACATGTATATGCAACTGTGTCATGCACGGATATGTTGCATGTGTAGTAATGGCCTTATCACTTTGTCATCCTGACAGGCTTCTGCCCATCGGAAGCATGAGATATGGAAGGACATCGTCCGGGCTGTCCGGTCCGTGGGGGTCTACAAGCGCCGGATCCGCAACTGCCAAAAGAGGTGGCAGGACCTTCGGGGCTGGACCCGGAGGATTGCACGGGTCCAGCTGAAGCTGTCGCCTCCTCGCAGGAGGGGCGGAACACGGACCCTGACCCCCCACATGCTCAGGATCCTGGCGGTGGTCTTTCCAGACCTGGATGGGCAGCTGAAGGCCAGAGAGCAGCAAGGAGGGGGTGAGTCAAAGACTGCACTGTGTACTCTGTCTAACATGCTATGTGCCCTCCTCGGGCCAGGTTGAACTGCCACAGTACAGCAGTCATGTTGTCCAGGAGCCATGTCCCTCTATTGTGCACTGCCCACTCCTCATCTGATACCCAGGTGTGGCCCTTACATGCAGGGAATTCTGTCACTTAGGACTGTGTCCTTGCAGTTTGCTTGACTCAAGGTGGGAGACAGCATCTGTTTCCCTGACTCTGTGGTGGGCATCATGGGTGGGTCCATTGCTTACACAATGCCTGTATTCTGACATGTATTCAGCGTGTTACTTTGATCTGTGGTCCAATTGCTGAGCTGATCCACCACATGTGGCTGGGGTACCTGGCACACACCCATGCTGCGGGTGGGAACAATGTTTGGGCCCCAGGAGTATGTATATGACGTGTGTCACACATACTTAGCCAGCTGCCTACAGTCCAGGGCTCATCCCTCATTCATGTGGGGCTGGACAGTCATGCCTACTCCAGGTCATACAATACACTCTGTACTCCCACTCCCGTGTATCAGCGGACACATTGTGCACAGTGATTTGACCCCTCAGGTGTCTGCCTCTGTGTCAGTGTGCTGTGGATTAGTCGCCAGGACTGCTGTGGAGTTTCTTGGTAGGGGCTCAGCATGCCACTGGAGATGTGACCATAGGAGACGATACTTGTGTGACACATAGGTGTCTGATCAGCTGCCCATGCAGAATGGGGCATGTAAATGTGAAGTTCAGGCAGCTGTTCCCCATGCACAGCAGAGTGTGAGGGGCTCAGGTTCAGAGGGTAGTGTCACAGATCTCCCATATGTCCAATAGGTATGACCTGGACAGATGAGGGTTAAGAGGATGTGTTGTGGGGGATGTACATGTGCACTTGTGCAGCTCCAGGACTTGCATTCCCCATGACCTACTATTGTGACACAGTGCAGAGTGTTGTTGTCTGGCTGCAAAGTCATACATCACTGAGACAGTGATGTATGACTTTGCAGTCATGCCTCCGCCATGGCATGTGTCTACTGATTGGTGATCCTGCAGGGGAGTGACATGTGCTACATGCACACCATAGTGGCGCTGGCTATCAGGACATGGGTGCATCATGGTGTCTGTCGCTGGTATGCATCACATGCATTTCCTATTTGACTCTGGGCATCCCTTACATCCGTAAACCTGTACTGACTCAGTGGCAAGAGCTGTGATGTGTCCACACCGTGTCCTCTGCACTGTCCAACTACTGTGTACTTGGTGCATGTGTCACCACTGGGGTGTTGCAATCCAACAGACACCAGACAGATGGGTGCAAGGCCATGTGGGATGTGAGTGCCATGCTTGGCATCAGACTGACAATTGACTTCTCCTGTTCAATTAGTGCACTTTTAGCAATGTACAACTAATGATGCCAGGGCTTGCTCTGTGATGTGCTGTGCTCACAGTGGTGTGTGCGTTATGTGCAGGTGACTGATGTCTGTCTGTTTCCCCATTGTTTGCAGATACATCCACAGCCACGGAAGGGGACAGCTCCACGGACCAGGAGGAGCCGGAGAGCCAGACTGGGTCAGCAGCCGAGGAGTGGTCGGAGGGACCCAGTGGCACGGAGGGCGAGGGAGCCACACCGAGGAGTCCTCAGCAGCATCCACCTCAGCTGAGGACCAGAGCAACTCGGAGGATGACTCCCTTGTGGAGGCGGGTGTCAGCAGCCACCACACCCCAGCTAGTGTTGCTGTCCCCGCCACCACCAGCACCACCACCGCCCTCCCATCGGCTCCCATTCCCCAGGTCCGTGGAGGCTCCCATGTCCGGGAGCGTGTCTCCTTTGGGCCAGGCACCGCACCCCTGCCCCTGTGTCCCCTGCTGCCCTGAGTGAGGAGTCTGTGTACCTCCTTCGCCAGCTCCATGTAGGGCAGACAGCCATGCTGAGTGTCCTCCATGCGCACACCGCGCTGTTGACTCAGCTGGTGTCGTTCATGGAGGGCATCTCATCGGGCATGTCTGACCTACAGAGGGGCAATAGGTCCATGGACTCCTCCCTGACGGCAGCAGTGTCCCTCCTCAAACGGTCCCTCACCCCTCCTGCCTCTGCTCCATCCACACTCCCCAGCACCTTACCCATCCCAGGCACACACACACCGGCACAGGCACACACCAGCACACACACATCCAGCACACTGACACACACGCCAATGACAAAACGCACACGCACGCACATTCAGGGGACTGAAGCCAGACTCACAGGGGATGGGGCCCTGGAACACACACACGCATCCACATGCACTGCGCAGTCCTCAGTTCCCTCTCCCTCCAAAGCACCCTCCCTTGCCTCACCTGCAACCCCAAAGTCACAGCAGCTCTTCCTCTGTGACCTCGGCCTCTTCCCCACCGATGAAGCTGCCCCAGCATCCCGGGGGAAGAGGAAGCCCACCCACACGGAGCAGAGTGCCCCTCGCCCCCGGACACCCTCCCCCAGGCGCAGACGGACTGAGGCCCCCACCCGCAAGTCCCCCCGGAGTGGTAAGAGCAAGACCCCGCCACCGCCCTGCAGCTCAGGCACAAGGTCTCCGTCCTCCATCCCTCAGGCCCCCACTGCACAGGTGCCCCCACCACACCCTGCCCCAGGTTCCCCCACCCACAGATATACCATCCCCAAGATGCTCCGGCCTTCTCCCCCTGCCACTTGCTCTCCCAGCACCACACCCCCGCTGCGCTTGTCTGTGCCACTGATGTGGTGAGGGTGTCCTCCCCTCTGTCCAACCCACCTTGCCTGTTCCCCATTCTCCTCCCCTGGAGGTAGGCACTGCAGTGGAGTCCACTACCGCCCTGTCTGACTTGGGCACTGCAGTGGCGGACCTGTCCACCCCATCTGCAGGGTCCACTGCAGTTGTGCCGGCACCCACGACATCTGAGTCATGCCCCCCAGTTGTGCCGGCACACACCATGTCAGACACCTCCACTGCAGTTGTCAGTGGCTCTCCAGCACCCACCACCCCTTCCCTGACTCCCCTGGTGAGCCCTGATCCTGTCCCTGCGGTGCCTGGCCTGCCCCCCGGTTGCCCCTCCTAGTGGATTGTCCCTGGTATTGTGCAGGCATGCGTAGGGTGACATCTGCCAGTGTCACCCTGTTTGAACTTTGACAATGGACTGGCCATTGGCCTTTGCTCTAATTTCTTCTGGACGTCGTTATCAAACAACACATATGCTGAATAAAGCAACTTTCTTTTCTCTAGTGCTCATGCTTCAGATGTACATGTTGTTGGTGCAGCTAACCATGCCCTTGCTGCAGTGATGGTGATATCTGGACTCATGATTATGAAGTGTTACTGTGCAGGAACCCATGTGGTCCAGGGGGAATGTGTCCTATCATGTGGTGTATCCATGTCATCAATAGCAGCATCTGAGGGTGTCATGTGTTCAGTATTTGGCAATGGGTTTCCTACTTACATTGGCAATTTCATATCTGTGGCTTCCACCCCTGCACATCTGTTGTGCCTGCCATCGTTGCATTTGTCTACTTCCCTGACCGTGTTGCCATCTCCAGTGGACATGCAGGTTTGGGCATCAATGGGGAGGGACTCATCCGTGTAGTCAGTGCAACATTGCTATACAAGTGTGTTGGATCTGTGCTGATGATTCCGTTGGCACATCCATGACCAGGCTGATGTGATGGGAGCCCTCATTTGGTGCTAATTGTTGATTGTGTGACCAAGTGCTCAGCTGACATGATGGGGCCCTACTGAGGCAACATATGGCACAGCTTTCCTCACACAGGAGTGGAGTCCCCTCATGGCAGTGTGTACACGTGTGACATTGCCTGCGCCCAAGGTGTGTGTTGTATGTGCATGTCTGTGTGTTCACTTCCATTCATCTGCGCATGCTGTGATCCCTAGTGTTGTACCTGTTTGTGATGCTTGCTGACTTGAGCTATGTTCCCCCAAAGTCTTCTCCCTGTGTTCTCTGTGATGTGGGTGCATGGCACATTACTGGTCATCAGGGTGTCACCCATAGGTGTGTTTGCTGTCAGGGCAGAGTTTGTGTGCAGACGCAGATGGGTCACAGTCAGGTTTCCCTTTGGCACTTGTTGTTTGCCCCTGTCATGTGATTTCCAGTTTGTGTTATCTTTCAGTGATTGTGACACGTTGTGTGTGTGACTGCTGGCACTCCTTAGGGTCCGGGCTGCAATGTTGGTTGTTGTCTATGTGTGTTCTTTGTGGGTGACCTTGGCTTCTTCATTGGTGTGTGACTGTGGCTGGGATCCCATTGGTCGGTGTGGTATTGCCGTCATGTCCATGTACAGCGTAGTGTGCAGTGTTTCAGACATTCAGGAGTCTTGTTGAGTGTCCATGTGTGATGTGTTTCTACACCTTGGTTCCCACCCACCACCCTGGAATAGTCATGGGTGCATGTGCAATGTCACCAGTGCATGTGTACTTCACTGCTGCACATTGTTGGAGGTCGAGGGGTGTGGTGTTGAGTGTGTGCAGATGAGAGTTGTTGCCCGGCTAGGCCCCTGCCTCCATGTTGGCCTTGGCTTACTGGCCATGCTGATTGATTTGTGCTTGTGTAGGTGTGATGGTAGTTTGTTGCTCAGGACACCTGACTGTGGTTCACAGTGTGAACGACATTTAGCTTTGTCATCACAGTGGTATTTTTATTCAGCCCAGGGTCACCACATTGTGGGGGCCCTGGGGGTGGTGCTGTGGTGTGTCTGTGACTTGCTGTGTCAGTTGTTGTTCCTACGTGCCTGTGTGACATGTGTGTTTTGTGCTCCCTCTCACCTGTCAATGCCTGCTTGCCCACATAGGGGATTTGGATCCATGAGTTACCTTAGTGTGCCAGTGTATGCACATCTGTATGATTGGTATTCAGCTCTCCTCATGTGTTGTGTTGTTGCCTGGGGACACTGGCACCCCCACCCCTCACCTGCTGTGTATGATGAGAGTGTTGGTCTGCCTGTTTGTGTTTGTGCATCTGCACCACTGCATTGGCATATCTTGGGTGTGCCATTGGCTGTATGTTGTTTGGTGTGTTTCCCCTGCTGTCCCTGGGACTCCTAGGTCATCGGTCAGCACAGTGATCATGGTTTGTGTGTCCCATTGCTGCCATGGTATGGTATCTGTTCACCTCACATCTGCTGTCTCCACAGGGTATCTGCATTTGTGTGCCCATTGGTTCAAATATGTGGTTCTGCATTCTGATGGTCACTTCTGTCATTGTGTCATTGATGACTGTTGACGGTCTCAGCCCCCATGGGTGTTGTTTGTCTGCACATGGCCAAAGGAATGTTTCATTTGCACTGCAGTATTTGGCTCCCCCAATTTATGTTGCAATGGGACACATACACTACTTTGCCACAGATGAGTTTTTGGTTCTGTGACCAGGAATGATCCATGCAGTTTGGCAGTTGCAGCTCTTTCTTTGTCAACAATTACCTTTTGGTCACTGTGATGATGAGGGTGTAGACCCCATTGCCACAATGGTCAAAATGTGCTTCAGCTATGGACCCCACACTTGCCTTTTGGTCACTGTGATGATGGGGGTTTAGTCCCCATTGCCACAATGGTCAAAATGTGCTTCAGCTATGGACCCCACACTTGCCTTTTGGTCACTGTGATGATGGGGGTTTAGACCCCATTGCCACAATGGTCAAAATGTGCTTCAGCTATGGACCCCACACTTGCCTTTTGGTCACTGTGATGATGGGGGTTTAGACCCCATTGCCACAATGGTCAAAATGTGCTTCAGCTATGGACCCCACACTTACCTTTTGGTCACTGTGATGATGGGGGTTTAGGCCCCATTGCCACAATGGTCATGGGCTGCTTAGCATTGTGGGTGCCACACACATATATGTGTGGCACATGTGCTAGGGGGTCACATTGTATGTTCAAAGTCATGTTCGGTGTTGTAGGCATTTGACACAGCCTGCTCACACGCTTGTCATGGTGGTGGGGGGATGTCTTAATCTTGCATTCCCTAGGTTGTGGTGTGCTTGTTGTGTCATGCATTGTCCATCCTATGAGTGGGGGTGGTAGTAGTGGTAGGCATCCAGCCCCCTGGCTAAGGGTGGTAGTAGTGGTGGGCATCCTGCCCCCTGGCTAAGGGTGGTAGTAGTGGTAGGCATCCTGCCCCCCTGGGTGAGGGTGGTAGTAGTGGTGGGCATCCTGCCCCTCCTGGGTGAGGGTGGTAGTAGTGGTGGGCATCCTGCCCCCCTGGCTAAGGGTGGTAGTAGTGGTAGGCATCCTGCCCCCTGGCTAAGGGTGGTAGTAGTGGTAGGCATCCTGCCCCCTGGCTAAGGGTGGTAGTAGTGGTAGGCTTCCTGCCCCCTGGCTAAGGGTGGTAGTAGTGGTAGGCATCCTGCCCCCTGGCTAAGGGTGGTAGTAGTGGTAGGCATCCTGCCCCCTGGCTAAGGGTGGTAGTAGTGGTAGGCTTCCTGCCCCCCTGGGTGAGGGTGGTAGTAGTGGTGGGCATCCTGCCCCCCTGGGTGAGGGTGGTAGTAGTGGTGGGCATCCTGCCCCCCTGGCTGAGGGTGGTAGTAGTGGTAGGCATCCTGCCCCCGTGGGTGAGGGTGGTAGTAGTGGTAGGCTTCCTGCCCCCTGGCTAAGGGTGGTAGTAGTGGTGGGCATCCTGCCCCCTGGCTAAGGGTGGTAGTAGTGGTGGGCATCCTGCCCCCCTGGGTGAGGGTGGTAGTAGTGGTGGGCATCCTGCCACCCTGGCTAAGGGTGGTAGTAGTGGTAGGCATCCTGCCACCCTGGCTAAGGGTGGTAGTAGTGGTGGGCATCCTGCCACCCTGGCTAAGGGTGGTAGTAGTGGTAGGCTTCCTGCCCCCTGGCTAAGGGTGGTAGTAGTGGTAGGCATCCTGCCCCCTGGCTAAGGGTGGTAGTAG
Source organism: Calotriton arnoldi (assembly GCA_963921515.1). NCBI lineage: Eukaryota > Metazoa > Chordata > Amphibia > Caudata > Salamandridae > Calotriton > Calotriton arnoldi. Next base: position 57,383 of record CAWUFW010024054.1, on the reverse strand, counting down.
TGGTAGGCATCCTGCCCCCTGGCTAAGGGTGGTAGTAGTGGTAGGCTTCCTGCCCCCTGGCTAAGGGTGGTAGTAGTGGTAGGCATCCTGCCCCCTGGCTAAGGGTGGTAGTAGTGGTAGGCATCCTGCCCCCTGGCTAAGGGTGGTAGTAGTGGTAGGCTTCCTGCCCCCCTGGGTGAGGGTGGTAGTAGTGGTGGGCATCCTGCCCCCCTGGGTGAGGGTGGTAGTAGTGGTGGGCATCCTGCCCCCTGGCTGAGGGTGGTAGTAGTGGTAGGCATCCTGCCCCCGTGGGTGAGGGTGGTAGTAGTGGTAGGCTTCCTGCCCCCTGGCTAAGGGTGGTAGTAGTGGTGGGCATCCTGCCCCCTGGCTAAGGGTGGTAGTAGTGGTGGGCATCCTGACACCCTGGCTAAGGGTGGTAGTAGTGGTAGGCATCCTGCCCCCTGGCTAAGGGTGGTAGTAGTGGTGGGCATCCTGCCCCCTGGCTAAGGGTGGTAGTAGTGGTAGGCATCCAGCCCCCCTGGGTTGGGGTGGTGGCGCGCATTCAGGCCCCTGTGTGCATATGTGGCATTGGTGATGGGCATCCCGCCCCTATGGTGCTGCTGTTGCTGGTGTAAGTATATTCAGATTCCCAGTGTATGTGTGTGATGTGTCGTGTACGTGTTGTATGTGTTTTGTGGTTGGTGTCTGACTTACGTTCTGCGCCGTACGCGTCCGTGCCTGTTCCGGTAGTAGATGTAGAATATTGGTATGATCGGGACGAAGGGATTCATGGTTGGTTCGTGTCGTTCGTCCTTCTCGTTGCTTCGCGTCGTCCTCGTCGCTTGGCTTCGTCCTCGTCGCTTCGCTTCGTCCTCGTCGCTTCGCGTCGTCCTCGTCGGTGCCGTGTTCGTCTCGTAGCCGTGGATCGTGTTGTGGCGCGATTCGGAGCTTATGTGCGCCTCTCCCGGATGCTTTGACGTGCCGTGCGTAGCGACGGGTTCGGCGCGTACGGAAAGCGCATCGTACTTGTTCGGCCGGACGGGGCTGCATTTTCCCTTCCGTGCGACTCGATTCGGCGTTTCCGGATTCGCCTCGGTCGGAGAACAGGACCTGGTTTGGGTGAGTACGGCTCGGCCGGAATTTTTGCTGTTGTGCGCATCGTACTTGCTCGTTCGGTGTGCTGTACGGATCGGTCGGGTAACTGGCTTTCGCATGGCTTTTTTCCCGACCGAATAGTATTGGGTGCGCCTCCGACCGAGATCGGAATCGGCCCCTATGTCTGTAATGATGTGTTTGGCATTGCACACCACTTGCACATTGATCGAATGATACGATTTCCTGTTCCTGAAGATGTATTCATTTTCAGCTGGGGGACATATGGGGATGTGCGTGCAATCAATGGATCCAATTACATGTGGGAAATGTGCTATTTGATAGTAGTCAAGTTTGGTTTTATTCAGTTCCTGGTGACCGCTCAGCCCTCCACAGGGCTTGGTCGCCCCACTCACTGCTGCCGCTCCTGCCTGCCTTGCCGCCTCCTGCCTGGAGATTCCTTCGCTCGCTGCCCGCTGCTCCTGGGACTTTCCCGCTGCCCGCTGCTCCTGGGACTTTCCCGCTGCTCCTGGGACTTTCCCGCTGCCCGCTGCTCCTGGGACTTTCCCGCTGCTCCTGGGACTTTCCCGCTGCCCGCTGCTCCTGGGACTTCCCGCCACTGCCTCCCTGCGGCCCCGCCCCCCGTGATTCCATTCGCCGCCCCGCTCCCGCCACCCAGCTGCTCCTCCCTCCCGGCTCCTTACTTAAGGGGACCACAGAGTGTGACCGCTCAGCCCTCCACAGGGCTTGGTCGCCCCACTCACTGCTGCCGCTCCTGCCTGCCTTGCCGCCTCCTGCCTGGAGATTCCTTCGCTCGCTGCCCGCTGCTCCTGGGACTTTCCCGCTGCCCGCTGCTCCTGGGACTTTCCCGCTGCTCCTGGGACTTTCCCGCTGCCCGCTGCTCCTGGGACTTTCCCGCTGCTCCTGGGACTTTCCCGCTGCCCGCTGCTCCTGGGACTTCCCGCCACTGCCTCCCTGCGGCCCCGCCCCCCGTGATTCCATTCGCCGCCCCGCTCCCGCCACCCAGCTGCTCCTCCCTCCCGGCTCCTTACTTAAGGGGACCGTAGGGGACCACAGAGTGTGACCGCTCAGCCCTCCACAGGGCTTGGTCGCCCCACTCACTGCTGCCGCTCCTGCCTGCCTTGCCGCCTCCTGCCTGGAGATTCCTTCGCTCGCTGCCCGCTGCTCCTGGGACTTTCCCGCTGCCCGCTGCTCCTGGGACTTTCCCGCTGCTCCTGGGACTTTCCCGCTGCCCGCTGCTCCTGGGACTTTCCCGCTGCTCCTGGGACTTTCCCGCTGCCCGCTGCTCCTGGGACTTCCCGCCACTGCCTCCCTGCGGCCCCGCCCCCCGTGATTCCATTCGCCGCCCCGCTCCCGCCACCCAGCTGCTCCTCCCTCCAGGCTCCTTACTTATGACGCCCCCTGAGCGACCGCGCAGCGGCCGCGCGCAGCGGGAGCACCGACGGAGCGCCGAAGGTGCGCCAAAGGTAAGCCCGTCTGCGCCCGTCCGCGCCTGGCCCGCGCCCAGCGCCAGGACCCCTGGATCCCACCGATGCAACACTACTCGACGGACCTACGACGCCGCCACCCTCACCGCACTCAATGCCGGCCGGAACCCTGCCTGCTACCGAGCCTCACCGAGACGCACCCACGGACCCTTCACCTGCCAAGCCTGCCGATTCACCTGCCCCCGGACGTGCACCACCTCCGCCAAGTCGAGCACCAGCAGCAACCACCTGAAATGCATCCTGTTGAACACCCGCTCCATCCACAGGCACGCCGTGGAACTCTGGGACCTGCTCGACGCAACAGCACCGGACGTCGCCTTCCTCACCGAAACCTGGATGAACGCCTCCTCAGCGCCCGACATCGCCATAGCCATCCCGGACGGATACAAGATCACCCGGAAGGACCGCGTCAACCAGACGGGAGGAGGCATCGCCATCGTACACAAGAACACCATCCGCATCTCGACTAACTCCGACGAGACCTTCACCGCCGCCGAACACCTACACTTCCAGATACACACTGACCCCAAGACCACCCTCCGAGGCACCCTCATCTACAGACCCCCGGGACCACGCACACTATTCAGCGAAGACATCGCAGACTTCATCAGCCCACATGCCATGCCCTCCGCCGACTACATCCTCCTAGGGGACCTCAACTTCCACCTGGAGAACAACAACGACAGAAACACCACCGCCCTGCTGGACAACCTCGCCAACCTCGGACTCAAGCAACTGGTGAACACGCCCACCCACTACGCCGGCCACACGCTTGACCCCGTCTTCTCTTTCAGCAAGCACATCTCCTTCAGCCACGCCACCGGACTCCACTGGACCGACCACAGCTGCGTCCACTTCAGCTTCAGAAAGACTGCGACCCACCACCACCCGCAACAGGCTCCCCGCCGGAGCTGGAGCAAGATCACCGCCGAGCAGCTCACCGCCTCCCTCAGCCAGAACACACCCACCAACACAACGGACCCAAACGAAGCAGCCAGCAACCTCGCCAAGTGGCTGACCGCCTGCGCCGACGTCCTCGCACCACTAAAAACCCTCCCAGCAGACCCGGAAGCAAGAAAACCCCTTGGTTCACCAACGAACTCAAGGAATCCAAGAAGAACTGCCGCACTCTCGAGAAAGCCTGGCGACTCGACCAGACCACAGACAACAGGACCGCCCTCAAGCACGCCACCCGCAAACACCACCAGCTGATCCGTGTCACCAAGAAGTCGGCACTCAAAGAACGACTGGACAACAACGCCCACGACAGCAAGGAACTTTTCAGCATCGTCAAAGAGTTCTCCAACCCCAGCGCCGGAAACAACGACATCACCCCCTCGCAAGACCTCTGCAACTCACTCGCCGCGTTCTTCCACCGCAAGATCACCGACATACATAACAGCTTCGACGCACAGACCACGCACCCTACCGCCGAACCAACGCCCGCCACCACCACCCTCTGCAACTGGACCCCGATCAGCACCGAAGACACCACCCGCATGATGAACTCCATCCACTCCGGATCACCAACCGACCCCTGCCCACACCACGTCTTCAACAAAGCCGACGCCACCATCGCACCCCATCTCCGGGACATCATCAACTCCTCCTTCCACACCGCCACCTTCCCGGAGAGCTGGAAGCACGCCGAGCTTACCGCCCTCCTGAAGAAACCAACGGCGGACCCCACCGACCTCAAGAACTACCGTCCCATCTCGCTCCTTCCGTTTCCGGCCAAAGTCATCGAGAAGACCGTCAACAGACAGCTTGCCGCCTTCCTCGAGACGAATGGATCCCTCGACCCCTCGCAGTCCGGGTTTCGGGCCAACCACAGCACCGAGACCGCCCTTATCGCAGCCACCGACGACATCAGAACCCTAACCGACAACGGGGAAACAGCAGCCCTCATCCTCTTGGACCTCTCCGCGGCGTTCGACACCGTCTGCCACCGCACCCTAGTGAAGCGCCTCAGCAACATCGGAATCCGAGAGAAAGCACTGGAATGGATCATCTCGTTCCTCGCCGGAAGAACCCAGAGAGTCCGCCTCCCCCGTTCAGATCCGAGGCCACCGAAGTCATCTGCGGCGTTCCACAAGGATCTTCACTCAGTCCAACCCTCTTCAACGTCTACATGAGCCCCCTCGCAGCCATCGCACGCCAACACAACCTCAACATCATCTCCTACGCCGACGACACCCAGCTGATCCTCTCCCTCACCAACGACCCCACCACCGCCAGAGCCAACCTACACGACGGGATGAGAGACGTCGCTGACTGGATGAGGAACAGCCACCTTAAACTGAACTCAGACAAGACGGAAGTCCTCATCCTGGGCTCATCACCCTCCGCCTGGGACGACTCTTGGTGGCCCCCGGCCCTGGGCACCGCGCCCAAGCCAACGGACCACGCACGCAACCTGGGCTTCATCCTGGACTCCTCCCTGTCGATGACCAGACAAGTCAACGCCGTCTCATCTTCGTGCTTCAACACCCTGCGCATGCTCCGCAAGATCTTCAGATGGATCCCCACTGAAACCAGAAAGACCGTCACCCAGGCACTCGTCACCAGCCGACTGGACTATGGGAACACCCTCTACGCCGGAACCACAGCCAAACTTCAAAAAAGACTCCAGCGCATCCAGAACGCCTCCGCACGACTCATCCTGGACATCCCCCGACACAGCCACATCACCGGATACCTGAAAGACCTGCACTGGCTCCCCGTCAGCAAGAGAATCACGTTCAGACTCCTCACCCACGCACACAAGGCCCTCCACGACCTGGGCCCCAAGTACCTCAACGACCGCATGACCTTCTACACGCCCACCCGCCAGCTACGATCAACCAGCCACGCCCTCGCCACCGTACCACGCATCCGCAGAGCCACCGCCGGAGGAAGATCCTTCTCCTACCTGGCAGCCAAGACCTGGAACTCCCTCCCCACTCACCTTCGGCGAACCCAGGACCATCTCTCCTTCAGGAAGCAGCTCAAGACCTGGCTGTTCGAGCAGTAACTTACCCCCTCCCCCAGCGCCTTGAGACCCTCCCGGGTGAGTAGCGCGCTCTATAAATGCCGTGATTGATTGATTGATTGATTGTTGTGTTGTGGGGAAGGTGATGTGGGTGTGGATCCTACTCATCATGGCGTCCAGGAAGTCTCTGAAGAAACGTGACAGGGAGCTTTGGGATACCCCTCCTGCAACTGCTACTAGCCCCTGGAAACTGCCAGATGCCAGTAGGTGCAGGCAGCATAGGACCTGGACATGAGTGGGGATGGCATGGGTCCTACGTGTCTGGCGCTGCAATAGGGGTTCCAAAACAGCTATTAGGCATAGGATAGTTGCACCGTCCAGCCTGTACTTAGCATAGATTTCATCCTCTGTCTGGCCCAGCAATGTGATGCGCACTCTAAATATCCGCTCCTGTATTCTCCTTCGGCGCTGTCCAGCTGCCTGGATCGTCATCCTCCTCGCCATTATGTAGAGTGCTGCCAGTGTGAGAAGCTGCAGGGCCCTCCTGGGTGTGTTTAAATACCTTTGGGATAGGTTGCATCTGTGAACTTTTTTTTCTCCAGTTTACCACCTGTATGTGATTTCCCTTAAACTGCACTCGCAAAATAGCGTTTCTTAGGATATTCGCTATTAGCGATTTTTGATGCATGTGTTTGCGAATCTCAAATTGCGATTCGCACCATGCTAACGCTAATCTTGGATTCGCACTTCGATTTTGCATTTCTTGCTTCTCGCTAATTAGCGATTCCTTGTTTTTGCGATTTTAGTCGATTTAGCGGTTTCCTCTTTCATGCATTGCCAAAGCCTGTATTGCGGTCGCAATATTGTTTAATTTGCGATGTCGCTATTTTTGCGAACAGATTTTGGCTTGATGCATGTGCCTGTATGTGATTAAAAGAACATTGTATACACTTTGGCTTGCATCACACTGAAGAGATTTTGATTGCTTCAGAGGTATTCACAAACAACCTCCTACCCTGTCCTAGTTAAATCCCCATTCTGAACGAACTCTCAGAAATTGTCTGGAAAAGGAGAAGAAAGAATACATCATTGTCGTCTGTTAAATAAATAAAAAACTACTGAGACGATGAGCTAATTTAAAAAAAATGTTTTGTGAATATTCAATGATGACCTTTTAGAATTTAGGAATTAATATTTGTGTGTTAAGTTTGTACAGAAATTATGCAGGAGACCCTACTGTCGGCCACAGATATTTGCGAGAGCACTGCCTCATCCTTAAAATTGTATTTATATATATTCTATTGCCCTGAGAGGGATAGCAGGACTGGAAATGGCTATATTTATTCCCCTCTTCTTCATAAAGCAACCACATAATACCAATGGCTATATTCAACCACATCCTACAACAGAAAATCTAATACAAGAAGGCCTATCTTTTGTATTATAATACATAGTCAGTCTATTGTTGAAATCAAAATAAATGATGAGGGGTTCTTTGCTCTGCAGAAGATTGCCTTTTGATTACATTAATAATGCTCTATATATGAGTGAAATACTATAACCCATTTCAGCTCTTTAAAAACATGAAGCAAATCCCATCTCTCAATCAAAAATCCTCACCTCGCCATTGTTGATAGTAGTGACAGCTCATTTTCAATGACAAAATAAACCAAATAAGAAAATAACTTTCCAAAATGCTGATAAAACGGCAGTCAGTTCGATTTTAACTGGCTCGAGAAGCCCGGGTGCAGAGTTGTCCTGGCTGTCCTTGGTACAGAAGCGGGAGCTGCAGAGGAGCTGGTTTTACCGCTTAGACGGTGCTGGTGGGGAAGCGGGTGCAAAAAGTTGACAACGGACCACTACTATGGTCAGTTCAAGGTGCTGCAGAGTTCCCTCATGTTGCAGCATTGACTAAAGGTCAATCATATAATTTACCTTCCAGTGTCTAGTTATCTGCTTTGCACCAACCGGGTGCAACCTGCCAGACTGGATGAGAGTTTTTTCAAATATCCTCTTTTCCATAATCTAGCCATCATTTCTGCTTGTGTTTGCAGATATACATCTTCAGTGGTGCAGTTTCTCTTGGTCCTTAAAAATTCACAATATGGGATGCTCCATCTATATGTGGGAGGGTGACTACTTCTAGCGTGCAATACTAAGTTGCCTTTTGTACCTTTGTGGTAAAGTATACTGTTGATGTGTGTTTCATTGACAGTAAATTTTAAATCCAAGATTTCAAGTGATGTCGAACTCATGTTCGTTTATGAGTAATGTTCAAATTGTCGCTTATGGGATTGCCTACGAATGTTTATAGTTCTTGTTCTGGTCTCTTCCATACCATAAAATTGTAATCTATGTAACTTAACCAGAATATTACATTGCGTGTATACATTTCCATTTTTTGAGTCCAGACCTCAAGCTCCTTCCCCTAGCCCATGAACAGATTGCATAGAAGCAAAGGTACCCATTGCAGACCCTTGATTTTTAAAAAATAATATTGTGTTTCATAAGGGCAAATTTTGATCATTTCCAACAACACTAAGGTATGTTCCAAAAATATAATTCCCCTAGCTCTGAAGAAGTGTTTGCAGGCCCCCAAACCATCTGGATGTCTAAACTAGTGTACAGGCAAGAGCCATCCATTGTTACCAGGATAAAGTCTTCTTCCCAATAAATGCTGAAAATTTTAGCAAACAAATCCTTTGTGTCCCTGACATATGATAAGAGTGCCTTACAAAGTTGGTTGCCGGACTGGCCACCAACGAGACTTGGTAGCTGTAAGGTCAGCAAGAAGTTATTTCGATGTCTGGAGGTCCGGGGGAAACAGTAACCGCCTGAAACTTGCTGAAGGTCAGGACTACCTTTCCCACAATGCACTGGACCATCTACTTTTGGGTTATCCCTTGGAGGGCCCGATGGCCAGCGATTCTTTGGTTCTGGTATGTTGTTTTATCTGCGGACTGCATGGGACTAGTGCAACTAGTCCAAGGGAGCCTTGAGTTGTCTTAGGCTCTCAAAGGGGTCCCTCTGTCTGGGGGAACTGGTCTTTGGTCCAGGGCGAGTTGCAGTCATGCAGTTTCAGGATGGTTGCCATAGGTGCAGAGTACCACACCTTTGTTTTGTGCACGTCCTGTTGTCGCAGATTTGTGTCTCTTCTGTGTCCTCTGTTGCATTCTGAATCAGAACTGAGATTCTGGTGACAGGGGTGCCCCTTAAATCCTAGAATTAGGGTATTAGGGGTGTGGGTGCAAGTAGCCATTGGGCTACTAGCCCCAGCACCTGATCCGCATCTGTGATGACTACATCCAGGGGTGTGTGTCACCTTTTCTACCCAGAATCCTCTATCGTCACTTTTAAAAATGGCAGAAATCTTCCTTAGCTGTACAGACCAGGCAGCCCACTCTAGGCATGTGGCTAGCCTTCTCGGTGCATATACCTCCTGACTACATAATTTTCCTGCCTGCCCGGGAGCAACCAGTCTGCCGGGCAAATTTTCCTGCCTGCCCAGCAGACTGTTTGCATATCACAGGCGGTGTAAGTTTTGAAGCTCACCGCCTTGATGTGCCACTTCACCAACCATCCTGTCAGGGAGTGAGGTGTGACCTCCTCCCCATCCAGTTAATTGTTTCTGACTCCTGGAAGAGTTCACACCTCCTGGCAGGGGCTCAGATTCCTGTCTTGGTGGCAGCAGCTGTGGGTTGACAGTAAGAGCACAGGAAAGGCTGGGGCAACCACGTGGGCCGCCTCTAAGGCAGCCACCTGGGTGCATGCCACATCGACCCTGACATTGGAATCATTTCAGGGGTGATGAGGCACATTGTTTGCTACTACCAAAAATTACATATTTCAGCGGTACCATAATGGAGTTGGCAACCTCGGGTGTGCCCAGTTGTCAGCCCATGTTGTTCCATGGAGCACTGATCACTTATAATAGCCCTTAATAGAAAAGGCTACTATAGAGACATATAAACTTGGACTTATATGTCATCACCTTTAATATAATGCACTCTGTCTCCTGGGCTCAGGAGGCCTTCCTTAGGGGTGACTGGCATGTGCAGGAGTGGCCCATGCAGGTAAGAGCGGTGGGGCATTGGGGGGGAGGGGGGACTCGACATACGACGACAAGGGAAAATTAAGTATTTATTTAACCCCCCACCCTGCCCACCACTCTTACCTGCACGGGCCGCCCCTGGGCATATATCAAAAATAGTTCTTTGACCTTGCCACACATGCTGAGGGCAAAGTCGAGTTAGAGTTTGCACTGCTCCTGCAGTCTGCAATAGCAGGACTGCATTCATCTGTTTATTTGGGTCACTCAGGGTGACACAAACAGTGCTTCAGGTCCTGGTGACCCCTTTAACTCCCATGCACTGGGTACAACTGGTATCACTTACCAGGGACTTATAGGGGGGTTAAAGTCCTTGCCAATTTGGGCTGCCAATTCACTTGTATCAGTTTTAGGGAGAGAGCACTGGCACAGGTGCCTGATTAGCAGGCTTCATTGCACTGTCAGAGTCGAAAACCAGCATCTAGTAGTCCAGATGGGGGCAAAAATTGGAGGGACACCTGCAATAAGCCTGTTTTCTTACATTTGACCAAAATCTCAATTTTGTTGATCACATCATCACCAAAGTAACCAAATCTGCCTAATATCAACCACATATACTTAGAAAACTAAAACCATCAAACTTTGATTCAGGTTTGTGAAACAGAGTACACACAATTGTTCTCACACATCTCGATGGAACAAATGAAGGTCTGGTAGGCCTTACCACATCCTTTACTGCCCTGATGAGAGCTAAGCACAATGCTTCTGGCAGGTTTGCACTCACCATCATTCCCCCCTTCTTTCTCTTCCTCGATTTCAGTATATTCTATGTTATCCTCCATTTTGTTACATGGAAATTGCCTCACTGACCCCAGGACCTAGGACCAGACTTTATGAACAGCATAAAAAAATGAATAATATGCCCTTAAAGGTAGTTCAGATTATAATATTTCTATCATGTCTGTAATGGTACAGACTTAGGGGCCGATTCCGATCTCGGCCGGTAGGGCATCGAATCGGATTCGGCTTAACCGGATCCGATTCGGAGCCCTCTTTCCCGATCGATTCGTACGTGCATCCGGCCGAACGAGTACGATGCAAGCGCATGCGAAATCGCCGACCGACTCATACGCGGGTCCGAACCGATCCGACCGACTCGCACGGACACGAATCGCACCGCGCAATGGAGACGTTCCCCGGCCGGGCAAGTACGAATCGCGCCGCGAGCAGTCCGACCGACTCACGCCGTCCGGCTCGAAAGAGCAGTCGGAGCCGGACTTTGGGGGTCCGTGTCAGACCCCCCTGTACGCGTAGCCGCGCGAGTCGCACACAGGGGGGACCCATGGGTCCCCCCTACCTGTGCATGTACGCCGCGAGTCGCATCGAGGTGTACCCGCTGTAGGGGGCGCCCTTGTTCACCTCGCACCCATTGAGTCAATGGGAGCCCGCGTACACGTTGTACGTCCGGCTCGCTTTGACTTCAATGGGAGTCCGACCGACTCGAGTCCGATTGCATGCGTGCGCATCGTACTCGTTCGGTCGGACTGCCAGAGTCCGATTCGGTCGGAAATCTCTCCGCGTCCGGCTCAGTCGGAGTGATTTCTGGCCTGAATCGGAATTGGCCCCATAATAGGAGAGACATTATTTGCATTATGAAGGACATTCCTTTCATATTGTTGATAGCACTATGGATAAAATACAAGAATCATCTCATTCAATCAAATAAGTATGGTTCTTCATTATCTATAGAACTAGATGCAGTGTTGTGGCACACGCCCATTAGAGATAGTAAGTGAAATCCCCTGAATGTTGGTTAGAAAAGTGGTTGACCTTACAGTCGACTAGCCACTCCCACTGGTTTTCTGCTGCATTTCGATTTTGCCCTACGGTTATCTTGCCTCCCTCACAGGTCATGAAAAAATTGGTTGAGAAAAATACATGATGAACTCAGTACCACAAAGTTGATGAATGTTTGAAGTGTGCCTAACCTCAACAGAGTCTGAAAACTAAGGGTTCAGTCCAGGGAGTAAACTGCTTTTAAGTTGTTGTCTCTGCCTCACTTTGCTCTGACTGACTGGGATATCCTGTGGTTTCCCTGGTCTGCTGTGGTCAACATCATAATGGTCAGTCTGTCTTATGAGCCTGATATAGCAACATCATTTTTAAAAAGACATTTAAAGAATTGGACAGGGGTGAATAATTTCCTCCTAAGGCACACTTTTACGTTTTACAGACAAACAATTTCAAGTACACCTTAATGGATGCTCACATTTTGGAGTCTTTGCCACTGTCTGAAAAAAATGTAGCAGCCAGTTTCTCGTTAGTCAAAGTACCTGATCACAAAATGGAAGCTGCAAAGAACAGGAAAAGATTCTCATTTTTTTAGTTCCTTCTTTGAAAGAAAAAAGCTCTTATCTTTGTGAAAAGAAGCTCGGAAATGGAGGTAAGGGGCCTCTTGTTTATTCATCCATCAGCTCCCAACGCCCAGCAGCAACTGCCAACTGAACTTACCACAGAGTTCCACGCAGGGAACACCATAAGCCCCCACATTCACATTCCAGTCCCAACAGCCCCTCCTTCCTTCACAAAATAATAAAGAAAAACATGAAACACAATATCAGGGACACAAAACAAGAAAAGAAAAGCATTAACAGAAACTAAACATAAAGCATACTATATACAAGGAATCGAGAAATGCCAACAGCCAGAACAGTGCATAAATAGTGGCTAATATCTGGTATAATCCTGAAATCTTGCAGGAGTAGTTCTTACTCTCGATGAAACTCTCCTGTTGTGAACCGAACTAGAATCGGGATGTACCTCCAACTTGTCATTCACATGAGCAGCTTTGGATTCAGTCACCTCAGAGACCGCATACTTATTCCATACTTTACCATTTTCCAACACCAGCACACAATCCCTCACCTCCTTCACCCGAATAGGTGCAGAAAACTGTGATGACCCCTTGTGAACGAAATCAGGCTTCTTGACTCTCACCCAATCACAAATACAAACCGGAGAAATTCTATAACTGTTGTCCCTAGTACCATACCTCTTTTGTACTGCAGTTCTCACATCCACCATCCTTCCCATCTTTTCCAGGTCGATAGTTTTCCTGGACATCCAATCCTTGTTGAGTTTGGATCCTACAATCCTGCCCCTTAATAGCGTAAAAGGAGACACCCCAGTGCTAATGTGTGCTGTGGTCCTCACAGCCCACAACATATCTGCAACTGCATTCTTCCAATGCAACAAATTTACAAGAGCCAATTGCACCTGAACCTTGATAACACGGTTCATGAGTTCCACCAAACCATTACTGCAAGGGTTGCAAAGTGAGGTGAGAATGTGTTTGATGCCATTCTCCTTCATAAAACATTCCATCTCCCTGGATACCAATTGCGTGCCATTATCAGTCACCGACTCTTCAGGGAATCCTTCTCTGAGAAACACCTCTCTGAAAAATCTAATGACTACATCAGAATTCCACAAACTTCGCCTGCGGCCTTTTTGTCATATAGTCCACCAATACCAAAGCATACTTGGGTGAGCTGCCTGTAACTCCAAAAGGTCCTGTAACATCAAATGCAAGTTTACACCAAGGCGTGTTCTTCACAACAATCGAGTAAACAGGGGAAGGGCACGTACCCTGTGATTTGTCACTAAGAACACACATGCAACAATCCTGGACATAATGTTCAATGGCCCTGTCCACACCAGGTCACTAAAAATCCTCCCTTACCCTAAGCTTCATGGCCCGAATGCCAAGATGACCGTCAAGGGCTAAATCCAGAACCTTCCTTTGCATACAACCTGGAACCACTAACTGACCACACTTGCACATAAACCCCCCTACAATGGACAACTTCTCCCCAACTCTGTAGTGCGGAATCAATTCTGTGGGAGTATCCTTATTGTTGGGCCAACCTACAGAAACAAAATTAGCTACCGCCGTAAGCTCTTTGTCATCCGACACCACCTCCAACCATTCCTGCTCCAACAATATCCCCTCAATTGCGTCATGCACAGAACACACCACACACACCATCTCTAATTCCTCAGTTCTCCCCCTACCCTCCCCTAACCTCGACAAACAACAGGCCACATAATTCTTTGCGCTATTCACATACTCCAATCTATACTGCCACTTAGCAATACATGGAGTAGCTCTACCACCCCCCTTTGTGGTGAAAAGATCCACCAGCGGTTTGTGATCCATTCTAGAACAAATTCGCTTCCCCACAAGAAATTCCTAAAATGCTGCACACCACTCCCCACCACAACACCAAAGCCTCTTTTTCTATGGTTGAATATGTGCTTTCAGCCCCTTGTAATGTTCTAGACGCAAACACCATGGTTTCTTCAGGGCCATCACATCTATTTTGCATTAGAACAGGGCCAAGACCCACATTGCTTGCATCGGTGGAGATGATACATAAATCATTGATGTTAAACAATTTGAGAAGGCGGGCTTGCACAATTTTCTTCTTGATAAGTTTGAAGTTGTTCTCACACTCCTTGTTCCACACATATCTAGTATTTTTCTTCAGAACCTTCTGCAAACATGCTGTCTTATCAGAAAAATTGCTCACAAACTTAGCATAAAACTCCTCCAACCCAAGAAATGAGCAAAGATGGCCCTTGTCTTTGGGTTTAGGTGTGCTTTGAATGTCCTCCTAAATTTTACTTTGGGTTCCACACCTTTACCAGAAATGTGATGATCCAAATAATCCACCCCTCCTAGAAGAATTTGCATTTATCCTTTCTCAGGGTCAACCCACTTGACTTTACAATCTCCAAAACCTGTCTCACCCTGTCATCATGCTCAGATTCGGTTTTACCAAATATCAAAATGTCATTTTGGAAAAACACGACACCCAGAGTGGTTTTAAATAAATTGCCCATCAACCGCTGAAACACTGCTGATGCTAATCCAAATGGCATGCAGATGTAGCGGTAGGCACCCTCAGGTATAAAAAAAGATGTGAGGTACTTGGAGCCCCTACTTAATTCAATCTGGTGGAACGCTGAAGAAACATCCTAAGAAGTGAAAATATTCACACCATCCAAAGTCGCCAGCATTTCATTGATATTGGGTGGAGGCTGGCAATCCATCCAAATACTGGAGTTCAGATCCTGCAGATCCACACAAAAGCTCAAGGACTTGTCATCTTTGTGCGCTAAATTTATGGGGGCCAACCACTCTGACCCTTCAATGGGCTCAATTATGCCCATGGAACACCATCTTTCTAATTCCAGATTTAATTCATTGCACAGGCTAAGTGGTGCTTTGCGCAATTTGTGAGCTACCCCTTGGGCACCCTCCTTGAGAATAATTTTATGTTGGAAACCCTTTAGTTTCCCCAAGTTCACATTAAACATCTCAGGATAACTCTGGACCCACTCATAAACCATCAACTGCCCAACCACACACGTTTGATCGAGCAGCCGACTGCGGCACACAGCAAAGCCCTTTCACCTCCTGTCTAGATAACACCATGTTGGTATGATTGCGATCCAAGATAATCCCAAGCTCTCCTTGCTCCTCTCAGCCCAACAGATTTGCACCGTCCTTAACAATATAAATAGAACCTGTAGCAGAATTTCCACCAAATTCCACATTAGCCTCAAATTTTCCTAAGACCTATAACCTCTTGCCCCCATAAGCAAAAATATTTATGCTAGATTGGTGCAGCTGAATGTCCCCCAACTCTCCAAAATCCTTTGCATTCATGAACTTCAAAGGGGGATCAGAATCAGCCAAAAAGTTAACCTTCTTGCTATTCACAGTAATCACACAAGATGGAGACTTCCTTTTTCGTGACCCCCGCTTAGGATGATATTTCCACCCCCCGACTCGCCTGTAAAGACAAGGAAGACAACATTAATAACCCATTGTTTTCCTGATCTGAGTTATCAAGGTCTTCCTCAATTGTTTTACCAGTTTGCGTAGAAATGTTCTGTGTTGAAGTAGCCTTACACATGTGTGCAAGGTGCCCTTTTTTCCCACATCTGAAACATGTCTGATTTAAAGCAAAACATAGGGGCTGATTAGGATGGCGGGCAGATGTCCACCGCCGGGACGGCGGTGGCGACCGCCGGGCCGGCGGTGGACATCCGCCCGCGATCGTAACCCAGAAAACCGCTGGTCAGATTAGGATGGCGGTGGTGACCGCGGCGGTGGGAAATTCCGACCGCCGCTTTTCCGCCGGTTGCCATCCGCACTCCTGCATGGCGGACGGAGCAGGACCGGGATAATGGTGGCGGTGCCGAGCAGGATCCGCCGGCACGATTATGATGCCGGCGGTAGCCAGCCTTTCCGCAGCGGTCAAACCGCCATGGAAAGGCTGGCGGAGATTGTCTTCTGGGGGCCCGTTGTGGGCCCCAATGTGTTGGGGGGGAGTGGGTGCACTGGGGGGGGGTACCCATGGTCCCCCCTACATTTCCCTGTTCCAGGTGGCAGGCACTGTGCAGTGCCTGCCACTCAGTGCAGGCTATGCAGGACATGCTCCTTTCGACATCGCGGCGGTGCTGCGGGCAGCAGCAACCGCGGCAATGTTAAAGCCCGCGATTGTACCGCCGCGGTCGGATTTCGACCGCGGGCCATCGTAATTTGACCGGCGGTCATGTCGCGGTCCATGCGGGTACTCTTTTCCCGCTACCATGGCGGTCGGGGAGGTTTGCCGACCGCCATCCTAATCAGCCCCATAGTTTTGTATTCCTAAGGTGGGACCTGCTACCACATCAGAAGCATATGAGTTCTGTTTTTTCAAATCTCTCTTTACCAGATACAGTTTCCGCATTCCGCAATAAGCTAGTACCGGTTCCCTATACGGGTCTGGCACTGTGTTTCACACTAAGTTTCCTAACATCCCCAGACTTCGCAGTCTCATTCATCTCCTTCATGCAAAACTGGGAATGTTCAATACTCCTAGCAAGAGTATAGCCGTTTCTAGATCGGGGTCCTCCGTGGATAACAGTTCTCTTGAACTTTTCTGTTGCACATCCTTTCAATTAACTGATCATGGATCATTTCATCTTTAAACTCCCTGTAATTGCATATAGTAGCTAGGGTTCTGAGGGCTGCGACAAAATCATCAATAGATTCACCAGGAATTTGAACCCGTTGCAGAAATTTATGGCGTTCTAGTACTACATTCTTCTTGGGATTGAACCTTTCACCCAGCATTTTGATGATAGATGCATAATCATCAATCATAATGGAATCACCATCATCACCCCCACTCACACAGGTACTGACAACTTCCAATGGTAAGGTCTCCAAGATATTCCTGCCTTCAGAACCCAAATTGTACATTAAAAGTGCCTTTTTCTTTTTTGAAGTTAACGTGTCACCATCAATAGCTTTCAAATATGCATCAAACGTGTCCTTCCACTATTGCCAGTTCAATGGAGGAGTGCCTGCCACTTGGAGAAAATGTGGTGGTGCTAAAATTTGATCCATTAGGTGACCTTCGTGGGTGAGTTGCTGCCACGCTGTAAAACACTTGCCAAAACACAGTATAACATATTCCACTATAAGGCCATGTGCCTTGAACAATGTTATATGTTGCACAAAACACCGTTGAGAAAGAAGAAGAAAAAAAAAAGAGAATTGTGCTTGTAATAGAACGGTGTGCCTGTCACCAATGCAGACTGAATACAGAAACTGATGGTGCAGGCATTAAGAGAATCACAAAGAATGGTGTGCCTGATCCAATGCAGGCAGAATACAGTGATTTCTCTGAAGCTGGGCCCAAAATAAGATGGCCACCACATTGCACACGCAATGTGTGTGTTTTACAGGAATTCAGGCAAGAAGAAGTACCCAATTCAAAAAGGCCGCTCTGTAGCACATGTAGTGTGTGTTTTTAAAGTAGATCGGGTGCAGTGCCCCAATCCCGAACTCCACATGGTTGCCGCGAAGAGGTGTGCATGCATGCGCACTGTAACCACAACTTCCCAAAATCGCAGTCCAAAGCCTGTGGGACCAGGACACAGCTGCGCTCACCCACCTCGAACTGCAGCAGAAAAAATGCACCAATGATGACCACCACAACACGTGCGCAGCAATCAGTTTAGAGCGGACACTCCCAGGGCAGCCTCGACCGCATAGATGATGCACAACTGATCCGGTGGAGGATGCTGGAACCCGTCGCCACTGAAAAGAAGATGCTCGGAAACGGTGGTAAGAAGATTCTTGCTTATTTATCCGTCGGCTCCCAACGCCTGGTAGCAAGTGCCAACTGAACCCACCCCAGAGTTCCACGCAGAGAACACCATAAGCCCCCACATTTACATTCCAGTCCCAACACTTTGTGAGGGTATATAAAGAAAAATAGTGTTGGTATTTACGGCTCAATTCCACCAAAGTTTTCAGATACTTTGATAAAAAAAATCCTTTTAGTGGAATTATAAGCAACCTTGGACTGAGAAAAGCTAGTCTGAAAGAAGACTCTTCTAGAGCTTTTCCTCTGTGAACATTTTACATTTGCTAAGCACAGTTTCGGAGGTTTACAGTTGAATTCAGCAATGGAGATAAAAAAGGAAATGTCATGTATCTGCACAGTGAAATTGCCAAGCGAGATTGAGAAATTTAGTGGTCATTTTGAAATGTCAGAGTTTTTATGTGATGCACTGTGATAGTGCACCAGACTGTTTAAACTAACCATTTTGCAATGTTTATTTCTCCTTTCCCTTAATTTTGAACTGCTTTAACTGATTTTAATCTTTGCTCAATTACTTTAAAAAAGTAAGTATTTTTGCCATACTTTCTCAGGTACAGTAAATTAAACAAAGCAAAGGCATGCATTTGCACAGCGAAACTGCAGAGCTAGATATAGACCTGCAGTGGCCTTTTACAATGTTTGCAATTCAACATGATGAATTGTAAATATGCACCACTTTAAGTGTAAAGTATTTATTTTGTAATGTTACAACTTAGAAGTGAATTACAATATCTACCTACAAAGATTTCACAAAAAAGTAAATTTCTCTTTTCTTCTTTGCATTGAATATTAAAATGGATTTTCAGAAAACTGACTAAGAAAGATAATGATATTAAAAAGTAAATCAATTTGGTGCTTTCTACAGCCTGAATGCTTGTGACACAAGGCCTTCTTTCTCCCTGTAAAAACCTCCCCAGCCATCATTAAGAAAACGGCTGTTAAAAGATTTGAGCAATTGATTTGGAAAATGGATTAGCCTTTCATGGCAAAGCAAGGGTGCAACGAAAAATCCGAACTTTTGTGGCCATGTTGGATCAGCTGAATTTTAATAGCTACTCACTGCACGTGTACCAGTCATGAGTTGAATTACAGTTTTGTGCTGTATTCTTCCTCTGCATTTTTCAGTCTAAATGTATTACACATTCGTGAATTTCTCTTTGCTCCTAAATTTTGGAAAGAGGCATATAGATTTTTCTTTAATTATAATAATTAGTTTTCTGCAATCAAGGAAGTACATTAGCAAACCATCACATCTGCTTCAATCTAAATTATATCACATCAGTTCTCAATCACAGATTCATTGCGGTTTATGCTAATCACCACGCTGGTACATCTCCCTCTATAATAAACTCTGTGTTCATCAGTCCATTACAACGCACGCACAATGTCTTAGCACTCAGTATCCCATAACAGATATGGTCATTTTTCAGCAATACTCATTAACCCTCTTTATCAACCATTCTGCTTCACGTGTATCACAGAAAACTGATCTTCACTCTTTGAATCCTCAATGTATATCATTACCAAAGTATAAACACCTCAGGTTTCATCAAATCCTTATTCTCGCTCCTGCATTGTAATATATAAAATCTCAATATGTTATATTAGCGAATCAAAACAGCACGATTTGTCCGCATGCATCATGCTCACCTCACCCCTCATCATAGTTGTTGTTTAGTAGCACCTCCTTACCGCACGCTTTCATTGTTATCATAGCTTTACTTTATACAACATGACCATACACTTACTATTTCAGATGATTTGATGTTCCAGGTAGCGATGATGCAGTACTATACATCAAATTAGAACATTGGAATGTTGGGAGCTCCATTGAAGACAATGGAGTTGCTCTGGGCTTATAACGGCTGGTATAGGCCCAGCGCTCCAACATTCCAATGTTTGTCTTTTTGTTTCTCCATTTTTAATTTAGAACATTCTACCCTTAGTGGGTGGAATGTTCTAATAGCCTTATAGCCCTTCTGCCTCAGGCTATACCGGTTGTTAAAGGCCCTCTCCTCGTTATAGGCCCTCGCCTGCGGCTCGGGCCTATAACTCGGGATCAGGGCCTTTAACAGCCGGTATAGCCCTCAGCAGCAGGCTATAAGGCTATATTAGAATTAAATTTACATCTAACATCATCCTGGTCCTCAATAGAAGGTAATGGGGATGCTTCTATAGCTTGCAAACATGGTCAAAATAATATAGAATTCCAAAAACATAATTTCAATGAATACAGCAATTATGCAATTGCGTTCACACCAACCATCAGAAGAAAGTAATCCAATTCCGGTCTATGAAGACATTGCCATGAATGCCATCCTCATGTTACAGAGGCGGAGTGAACTTCGCAGTCACTCAGCAATTCCCAAAGAAGAGCCAAGGGAAGCTGAACTCTCTCGAAAGTTGAATAAACTTATCCGGCACCAATTAATTGCTTTTTCAGCATCAAGGGGCAAGAAAATCCAAGCTCTGCGAAAGAAAAAGAAGAAAATTTGTTATTTAAATAGCAAAAATAACATGGATAAGAACTGAGTTGTATTACAGCAAGCTGCCCAACATAAGAATCGTAACTTCTTTTGGAAGCTTATCTTTAAGTTTACGGGTATGAGGAAAAAACTGCTGTAATTCCTAACCCACCAAAGGAATGGTCTGATTATTTTTCGAATTTGTACAGGGTCAACCCTGCCTCACCGAGTAGTGAGGAGTTGTACAAGTCAACCTCCAAAGAAGACCAGCACTTAATAACCCCCACAGCAAATTGTATAGAAGCATATACAAGGAAAGCAAGATCTTCTGCCGCGATGGGCCCTGAAAAGATCCCCATAAAAGTGCTGCACTGTGATCCTGAAGGCTGGAGCAGGCTCCTCACTCCTTTTTTCTCATTCTGTTACACAACGAGTCAAATTCCAAGCTCATGGTCTGGAGGCATAGTAGTCCCCCGCCTAAAAAAAGGCTCCTGCCTTTCTCCTTGCAACTACCAACAAATAGCACTTCTTGACGCAACAGGGAAGACCTTTGTTACAAGTGTACTCGATCATCTTAAAGACTGGGCATTTTCAAAGTGCATGATACCAACAGTCTAGGTGGGTTTTAAACCCAAGCATTCAATTACTGACAACATTGCAGTATTACAAACTATAATTGATAAGTATGTGGTGACTAAATCCCAAGTAATATATTGTGTGTTTGTAGACTTTTCTACCCCATTTGATAGGGTGGACAGGCCCACCTTATGGACGACGCTAGTGAGACTGGGAATTCCCAGTGCCCTTTTAAGACCCACTATCGCACTTTCAACATCTACTTGGTGTAGGGTCTTAATGTTAGGAGACAAGGGGCTGACTCCCAAGATTTTAACTCAAAATGACCTCAAACAGTGGTGCATACTAGCCCCTCTTTAGTTTTATTTATTTGTTAGTGACTTACCGGCCTGTTTTTATAACATAAATAATTATCCCCCAAAATTGCATACCAAAACCTATAAGTTTTAATGTACGCTGATGATTTGGTCATCTTTGACCTTACACCTATTGGCCTTCAGCGTGACTTGGACATGCTTGCAAAATATGCAGAGGATAACTTCCTGAAAATAAATATCATTAAAACAAAGGTAGTCTCCTGTAGATGGAAAAGGCAGTACTGTTCCTATGACTGACTGCTGGGTGGCAAGCCTGTGGAGGTGGTAACACCTTACACATGCTTAGGGAGGGTTTTCTCCCAAACCTTAGAAAATACTCACACACATAGGACTCAAAGCAGCATCTGACATAGGTGCCTAAAAAAGATTCTATGGCGTTTCAGGTAGGAGGCATTTTAAAAATCTTTTCGACATTTAGCAGGTAAAAATACCCCCATCCTTTCCTACGCACTAGAATACATTCCCATAAGAAAATAGTCCATTTTAAACCTACCTAAAGGAAAGTTCCTCTTGAAGCTAGTATCCCTCAGCCAAGCAATTCCTGTCCATGAAATATGCCTAGAGTTTTCTCTCTGTAGTACTTATTCTAGATCTATGGTAAACGTGATTAGATGGGCATATTACCTCCTGCACACTTCAGAAGGTTCCTGAGAGACCTCCTGAGGCAAGGAGCATTTAAGGGAGTAGCCGGTCTGTATACTTTTAATAAAAACTTAGAGATTGCACTAGCAAATTCCCAATGTACTGTTATCCATCTGCAATCATGGACCCCAGCATAATCAAAGCTGTTTTAAAAAAATGCAATGGCCAGATTAAGTTTTACACAGGATAGTGCACACTGCTCCCACTTAGAAATGTATAAGCCCTTTTCCTATAACTTATTATTTCAACCTCAACAAAGATATTTGAAGTTCACACTCGACCACAGTGCCAGACATTTCATACTCATGTTAAGGATTTGTATCTAATCTCTAAACAATAAAAAAAAACATTAGATGAATACTAGAGCTAGATTGGCGTCTGTGATCTCTGCAAGGGTGGGATTCAAATATTTAGCATGCATTATACACCTGCCCTTGAAAAACAGTGCATGAAGCGAAGAATCATTTTTTAAAACCTGCGTGTTTTAAATTTAATGTGTTTAAAATTAATGATCTTATTGCCTTGACCAGGTCACCCCAGATGAATTTGCCTGCTATAATCTGTATAGATTTTTTAAAGTGTTTTACCAATGTATTAGTAGGATGTAATGTGGCGCCATGATGTGTCTCTTTTGAGGTATTTTTTAGTAATATTTTATGGTTGTATATATTTTTGACCTCTGACGAGACCTAAACCAATAGAAATGAGATTTGAGTTGATTGATGTTCCACAAATGATGTTTCCTTTTGTTTCAGGGAATTGATATTAAGAAGAGAGATGGAAACTTTATGGCTTTGGTCCAGTGCTTGCTAACTTGAAATCAGAATTCAGTTTGCTTATTTTTCTTAAAGTGCTTTATGAGTTTAACATTTAATATAGTTATACAGCCAGTGATTAATTATTAGTGTTTAACGGTGCAGTTCTATATCTAGGTTTGTTACAAAATCTCATTCATAAAAACAGATGATATATCCTGCTCTAGGAATTTCAGCATAATAGGATCTTGGGGGTGAGGTATTTCCTGGGTTAAAGAGAGAACTGAGGGGCAGGTGTAAAGTGCACCTTGCAGCTTTCAAAACCCTTTGAAAAACATACAGTGCAATTTGGCTCTTTTATCCAGTGTAAATATTTTGCCTGTTGTTCCTCTGGAAGGTGTGGAATGTCTTTGAAGTCTAAGGGCGCGGTGTATCATCCAGGTATAATTTATGCTCAGAAGGTTAGGTGTATTGTATTGTGGCCCAGCCAAGATATTATCCCTGAGATTTATGTGAGTAAAAGGAAATCTTATACACTTTAGCTTGCATAATTTTGAAACGAAGAGAGGAGTATATCATATTATGAAAATATTAGGATTGCTTCAGAGGTACTCACAAATGACCTCCTATCCTTTACTCATTAAATTCCCATTCTGAACAAACTCTCAGAAGTTGGCTGGAGAAGGATGAAGAAATAATATAACTTTTTCATCTTTTGAATAACTACAAAAACTCCAGAGACAATCATGAGCTAATTTTAAAAAGTATTTTCATGACTATTCAATGATGACCTTCTAGACTTTAGGGTGTCACATGAATATTCATGGGTTAATTATGTACTGGAAATATTCAGGAGGCCATTCTGTGGTCCACAGATATTTTTTGAGGGCGCTGCCTCATCTCATCCATAAAATATTTATTTTACATATTCTATTGCCCTGAGAGAGAGAGAAGGACTGTGAATGCCTACCTTTACTCCCTTTTCCTTTGTACAGCAAAAACATGCCACCAAGGTCACCTTCACTCCATGTCTTAGAACATAAAGTCTATAATAAGAAGGGCCATCTTTTGTGTTATAATACATAGTCTGATCTCTATGTCTATTGTTGAAAATACATGATAGAAGGGGTTCTTTGCTCTGCAGAAAATAGTTCCTTGATTATATATATAATGCTGTAGGTATAAGTGAAACACTATAAACCCTTTTAAACTCAATAAAAAATTTAGCAAGCCTCATCGCTTCATCAAAAATGCCACCTCACAAACCATAGTTAATAGTATTGCCATCTCCTTTTCAAAATGAAAATAAACCAAATATGGAAGGTACTTTTCAAAATGTTGATAAAATGACTTGCTTTAATCATTTCCAAAGACTCATTGGTACATAGTCCTTCTTGGACAAAACTGAAATGGAAGAAATCTTGCAGACTATCTCCTCTATCATCTCATTTTGTTGTGCAACTGACCCAAATCTTTCATGTGTAAGAAAAACAAAAGCTGACAAAATTCTTCAAAAAAATTAGTATATGCTTGTTTTGAAGAAGGAGCTTTCCCTCCAGCTCGGTAAAAAGGTCAAGTTAATCCGCTTCTCAGGAAACCAAAGAGGGATTCCAATAATCTTTAACTCCTGAGACCATTTTCAAAGCTCCTATACCTCTGAAATTTCTAAGAGTCAGCTATTGTCACACAACTCCTAAATCTCATTTCTATTAGGCCCAGGTGGAAAACTCCTCTCCTCTCGTGGAGTTTTCGGATTACAGGTACTCCGTGCTGCGCGGCGGAGCGTGGAGTTCCTGGATTCTGCCTTCTGGTGCAAAGTGGAATTTCTGTTTCCGTGTGCGCACTCGAAATTTGGTTCGATACTCTAGGGCCGCTAGCGAGCGCACCCGACATTTTGCGTCCGTTTGCATGGCTTCTGGCTGTGACAGCGCCAATATAGTGCCACTTGCGATCGCGAATGCACCTCCAGTAGCTTTTCTGCTTGAGAAGGAGCTAAATCTACAGAAAAATTGGTTTTCAAGTGGATTTTCTTCTCCAGTGGACCGCTCAAGTTGCTTTTTACTGCAAGAAGCCTTTTTCTTCCAACAGGAAGAAGGAGCCCCAGAGACTCCAACTTCCTGTTCCTGTCCAGCAGGCTCCCCCTAGTGCTTTGTCCATCTCCTGGTCACTTTTCATTTGGATTTGGAGCTGGAAGGATCACTCTTTTTGTCAGCTGCATATATACCATTGGATTTTGGGACTTATATTTGAGATTTCAAAAGTAAGTTCAAAAACTCTTGTATAAGGGTGTTGTTTGTTTGATAGAGGGCATGCACCAGTATTTATTTGTACTTTTATTTGATTTTTTAAATTTAATGTGGTGGGTGGCCTGCAGTTTCAGTGGGGGCCTAAATATATTTTTGCATTTAATTTTTCTTCTTTTGTAAATTAACAATGTTGCACAGTTCAGTACTTTTTCTCCATGTTTGTTAAATGTGAAACATTTATTTATTTTACTATGCGGCCTAGTCTGCCAATCTGTGATCCAGTCAGTAGATCCAGGCTAGTGCTAGTGATGGGTGTATGAAACAATTGTTTCTGTTTTATATGTTGGTTTAAAAACATCATTTATGGATGGGGTGGCATGGGATTAAATTAAAAATGTGTTTTTTTTGTAATTCACATTTTGTTGTGTACAAAAAGTATATATGTGGGGTAATATTTGATGCCTTGGGAGGATGTGTGTTGTTGCAACATTTTTTATAGATCAGTTAATTTTCATTTTTGGCATTGCTGAATTAATGGTAATGTTTTCTTCAGTGTTCCCATGCCTCCTTTGTCTGGCCAGTGAGTGTGCTTGCCATAGGCCACCATTTGTCTTTGTTTACATGCCATGCGACCACGGGCCATTTTGTGTAGTCTTTGGCCATACCTCCTTGCTCTCTGTTGTTGTTTGATCATGTGGCTGGCAGCCATTTTGTACATCCACCCAGTGTGGCTTTGCAATAGGCTTGCATGTCTTCTTTGTTCCCCAAGCCTCCTTACTCGCTGTTGTTGTTGGACCATGTGTCTGGCGGCCATTTTGTGCATCCAGCCTATGTGTCTTTGCCATAGGCTTGCATGTGTTCTTTGTTCCCCCTGCCTCCTTGCTCGCTGTCGTTGTTTTTTCCATGTGTCTCACAGCCATTTTGTGCATCCAGCCCATGAACCTTTGCCATAGGCGTGTACGTGTTCTTTCTTCTCCATGTCACCTTTTTAAAAAAAAAAAAAATTGTTTTGTTTTGTGTGTGTGTGTTTTGCCTCCATCCATTCATCCATCTATCCACCATAGGCGCACAGCAGCGTAACAGCATTCAGTTTTTTTAGGTATAATCCATTTCCTCCTGGACACCCTGGCTGCGTTGCACTACAGACAGCAGCATCATTGTTTTTTTTTTTTAATGATTATTCCATTTCCCCGGACCACATTGCCTGCCATAGGCACACACTAACCTTCATTTTTTTAAAGATTATTATTCAATTTTCCCATACTCTTCCCTGAGTGCCACAGGTGTATCCTTTAGAATAGATGGACATAAAGCAAAGAGCTATATCTGTATGTTGTGTTATCCTGATTGGAAATGAAATTTTATGGCATGGTGGTGTGGTTTGCCTTTAAAGTGGTTGATTAATTATTACCTAAGTAACCAACCACACTAATATTGCTTTTGTGTATACTAATTCAAACTGCAACAATGCCATGTTTCACTAAATGTTTTTCTTGCTTGTTTACTTTTAGGTGCACAAGAGAGGAAGAGACATCACCTGCGGTACTGCCAAATAGAAGGCCGGTAAAATGACATCAGTTCTCCAATCTTTTCCACTTGTGTAGCTTAGTGCCACAGCCAACTGAGAGCTTTAAGATGGCACAAAAAAAAATTGCTCCCAAGAAAGTGTTCAGGGAGAAAAAGCAGCTATCCACCAGTGGCGTGCCGACCACAACCTTTTTCAGGAGTTGTGTGCCTGCCGGAACCGGCCTCTGGGGAGGAACCTAGAAGCAGCACTCCCGCATCAACAGCACCACCCCAACGTAAGCCCAAGACCATGTCTGTCAGTGAGGCAGCCACTGCAATCATGGCTAAGCCAACGAGCAGTGATGTTGAATTGGATTTGTTTCAGGAAACAGAGCAAAGTGGACAGCAGCCACAGCCAGCAATAGTACATCTTCCAGATGTTGGAGCAGAACAGGAGGTCAAGCGTCCTGCCGAGCAAGAACCTCCTCTTTTAGAATCATTGGCTCCCAAACCTCTAGCAAGGAAAAGGAAGGGTACTACTCCACCATCTTCTCCAAGCACCACTTCTGAAGATGAAGATAGGGACATGGAGTGGACCCCAGCCAGAGAATGGGAGACACCAGCAGAGGCAAGGGAAAAGAAAAGTTCAGAAAGCGTTAGAATTATGGAAGGGAATGATGAGGAGGATGACGAAGACGAGCTAGTCATTGTGGAAGGTGAAACAGAGGAGTCCAACATTGATATTCAACCTGCTCCAAGGATGTGGCACATGTGACACCACCAGCTCCCATATTTTGCAAAGCACAGGTGAGACCTGCACCAACTCTTACCTCAGTAGAAGTATGTACTGCAGAGTGGCAATCGACAACACACCCACCTACTTCAGTTCTTCTTCAGGCATTGACAGTGGCACAGTAAATAAGTACTTCTCCCCAGTTTGGGTCTTTTTTTATAGTAGGGGGAGCACATTGTAGTATGCACCATTTGCCACACAAATGTTTGTCGATGTAAGCCTGGTTCACATTATGGTACTGGAGGCCAAATGACCCATATGAAAAAGTATCATGCAATCCGGTGGGCGGAGCACCTTAAAATAATTGCTGACCGTGGTCATGGTGGTGAAGGTGATGAGAGCCGGGAAGCATCAGCTACAAGTCCAATCACGGTGGGAGGTGATGAGGAAGAGGAGGGTGACATCCTCCTGCAAAGCAGCCCTGTCCCCAGCAGTGCACCTGCAGAATGACCCACCTCAGTGACCTTACAACAGCACTAGAAGAGTCAGATGAAGACACCGCGGCATACAGTGACTACCCCAGCACGAAGCACATTGAGTCCACCCCACCTACTTCTCGAAAGTTGCTTGCATCAGTGTCCCAAGAAAAGAAGAAAATCCAGGCTACTATTATGGGCATGTTTAGGCAGGAAGGGCCCTATGACCGCAACCACCCAACGGCACGTTTGTACAGAGGGAAGCTGGCAAAAACGTTAGCGCTGGACCTCCTCCCTTTTTGTTTGGTGGAAGGAGCGTGATTCTTAGAATTTGTGGCAGCCATCTGCCCCAAATGGAAGGTTCCAAGTAGGACGTATTTTGCCAGAGTTGCTGTTCCAGCGCTGCATCACAATGTGTTGCAATTGGGTGGACAAGCTTTGCAGCAAAGTGTTGTTCACACTATCCACCTGACGACAGACAAGTGGACCAGTTGTCAGGCGACTGATTGCATGTGCATCACTGCACACTGGATCTCTTTTGTGGGGTTACAGCAAAAGATATCTAAAGGTCTTGACCCTGAAGAATGTTTTAACAGTGTTTGGCTGCATGCAACAGTAGCCATGTTCGCCATGGAGAAATCACATACATCTGCAAACATTTTGGACTAATTTAACAGCAAGGTGTCTGAATGGCTGTGACCCAGAGGTCTCAGAGTTGGATTTGTTGCCACAGACAATAACATAGTCAAGGCCATGGCAGATGGTGGCTATTTCAGGGTCCTGTGTTTGGGGCATTGCATCAACCTGGTTGTGCAAGACTTTCTAAAAATAGAAGACCTAGTCAACAACATACTGACCACCTGTAGAAGAATCTGCACTCATTTCAGCCATTCTTTTAAATCCCGGAAGCAGCTGCGGATTATTCAGTGTGCTAATGGAGTACCAGTTAAAGCCCTTACACAGGAGGTGCCAACACATTGGAACTTGGCCTATTACATGTTGCAACATCTGTTTGAGAAGTACAGACTGATCAATGACTATGTCATTCAAAGAGGAGGGAATGCAATTGGCAAAGCTATGACCATGGATGCGCACAAATGGGGCCTGGTCAAATGCCTAACACAAATGCTACTCCCTTTTGAGGTTTTCACATGGGAAGTTAGGACAGTACGATGGGCCAAGCTATCCCATTGTTGCATCTGCTACAGGGCCAGCTAAAGAAGGTGTTTAAAAGGTTCACACTCGTAGGTGTGAACAAAAACACAGAAGTGCATGCCTTGGTTGAGAGCTTGAGCTTTCACTTGGCTTATAATGCAAGGCTGCAAAATGACAACATCTCATCCAAAGAGTACGTCTGTGCCACACTACTTGATCCATGGTACCAAAAAAGTCTGCTCACTTTCATTCCTTTTTTTGAAGGGGATGTTTCAAAATACAAGAGGTGGATTGTTGAGCGAGTCAGCGACCTGGAAGAAGAATGGCTGGAACTTAGAGTCCCACTGTGCAGTTCTGGGGTGCCACCATCAACTTCCAGAGAGGGCAGTCCTGTTGTCTCACAGCAGCCAACACCAGCAACAAGAACGCTGGTGGCAAAAACAACAGGAACACAAGAATCGTACACAACCTCTGCATTGACTTGGTATTAAATGGCAGGGCTGAAGACCAGTGCAGAGGTGAAGACAAGAGAGGTTGAGCAAGTGGCAGCACCAATGACCATTCACATGATGTTCCAGGAATATCTGGATGACCAAAAAGAGGTCTATGTGCATCAAACCCATTGATGATTGGTATTGGAAGAAGCACCAATGTCCAGTGCTCAACAGGCTGGCAATAAAGTATCTGGCTTAACCTGTAGCCAATCTGTCTGCTGAGCGTGTGTTGAGTACAGCTGGCACAGTTGTTACAGTGAGAGGGAACAATCTCTCACCTCAAAATGTGGAGAGATTGACCATGATCAAAATGATCCAACATTTCATACCACGCGATTACACCATTCCTGAAACAGCACAGGATGAGGAGAAGCATGATTGGTCAGAATCAAGTGTGTTAGCTGGCCAACTTCTGGGGGAACCACCTGAGTTTGAGGATGAACTCTACTTCCTGGACTGAGTATGCCAGTGCCACCATAGAACTCTTTCATTATTTAATGTTGAACTTCTTTCCTTGCAAACAAAAAAAAGTAGCTAGTGGAACATTATTTTTGTGTCAGATTTATGCTGCCTCACCATTTTTAGTCACATATATGGCAGCATTGGACTTAGACCAGTGTGCAGTGAAGAATCCTCCACAATTCCTTCATGACATTAAAGACAATGGTTGCCACCCTCACGTGACTATCCTTTTAGTATATGTACACAAGGGAAACCCAAAGATCGAAAGGGACCAAGGGTACTTGAGTAATTTTAGAGACATCAGCCTCTTAACAAAAAATGAAATACAGTCGTTCTGGATACAAAAATCAGTTCCATAAACAGATTCAATGATCAGAGTTTCCAATTTTATTACTAGAATTCGAACAAAAATTTGAATTACCCCAGCCAGAATAATTTCAAAAACCAAAGATCAAGAGAGCAAAAAAACAATGAGCTGAAACAAACAATGAGCATAAAAACAATAATGCACAAAAAAACAGGTGTTAAAAACTGAAACATATAGACATATACAGGCAACCAAACAGTAACCAACATCAATATAACACTTTTAGGTCACTTCTTATTAAAAGCAAAACACTACTGCACCCAAAACAAAAATATGGGTCAGAGTGTATGTCTACATACACTCTAACCCGTTACACTATGCTTTGTAGTATTTTTGAGATGTAGTGTTTTGCTTTAATAAGAAGTGACCTAAAGGTGTTATATTAACGTTGGTCACTGTTTGCTTGCCTGTATAGGTCTATATGTTTTTTGTTGTCAGTTTTTAACACCTGGTTTTCTGTGCATTGTTGGTTTTTTGCTCGTTTGTTTTAGTTCAATGTTCTTTGTTCTCTTGATTTTTGGTTTTTGAAATTTTTCCAGCTGCAGTTATTCAAATTTTTGACGAATTGTAGTGATAACATTTAAAACTCTGATCATGAAATCTGTTTATGGAACTGATTTTGGATCCAGAACGACTGTATTTCATTTTTTGTTAAGAGGCTGTTCTCGCTAGAATTCCTTTTATTTGCATCACATTGCAGGGATGCCCCAGAAGATCATTGATTTGCAAGAGTGCTAATACCAAATTCCAATGTGTTGCCTGAGTCAAAGATGCAATTGTGTACCTACTACCTAACCTACCCGTGCTTGTATTGGAAGAGGTATCTACAACTATTGCAACAATGAGTGAGTGTTTGTGAGTGATGATTGATTATTTAAATGGTGGCAGACAGTGGGGGAGGGTGTTCAATTAAAAGTAAACTTGATTTTGATGAATTGCAATGTTTGGTGCCCGATGGGTCAACATTTATTTTTAAGGTGATTGGCATTTACAAACTCACTTAGTGAACATTTACCTGTACGGGTCCACTCCTTTTTTTGTGTTCTTCAGAGAGTAGACCAGTCACTTTAGTTAACGAACACAAATCTATACCAGGCTGGGCGTAGTTCATGGAGTTTTGCCACGCGTAACTCCGCGAAGTGACAAAAAAACTTTGCGAAGTTCCGCAAGGCGCAGAGTGCAGTGCCAACTGCTGTTCGCTCTGGTCTTCATGCCGCTCGAGTAGAAATTCTACCCGAACAGCAGCTCGTGCTCGCGAACTTACTGTTCGCGAGCGGGGAAAAAACTCTGCTGCACTACGCGAAGCAGAGTTTTCTGCACTCCGTGAGCTCTGCTGAGCGCGGAGTGCAGAAAACTATGCAAACCCCGTGAACGGAGCGGAGTTCACCGCCCAGGCCTAATCTATACAAAATACTGCAATTCTATTTCTCCATTTGTTCTTCAACAGCAGTGCACTACACGTTTATCTTGCTCAGGTCGAGACTGGAACGGATTTACTCGGAGTCAGGAGGAGGATGGAAGGACTCAGGGTGGGACTACCTCATCAACAGCTAGAAGAAGGAAGTTATCGACTTCAAAGGGAAACCATGACTCTGAGTCCTAGTACTCAGCTATGTGGAATGGAGAGAGGTGCGTTGATTTTTGAGGGTGTGTGTTGCACTGGTGGCAAAAATGAAACTCCGAGTCCTCTTGTTTTTTAATCTGAGTCTTCTTGGTACACTTCTCATGAAGCTTCCATTTGTCTGTCCTTCTCATTGACTCTACAATACAGTTTCTATTTTACAATTTGCAGGCCTTCTCCTCTCCTGCATGAACGAAAGGCAAAAGCTGAGTTCAACACTCCTGCTTACCATCTGGACCAGTTCAGACAAGCACCCAAGAGTGATGGACATTCGCAAGGAGAATGCAGATGCACCGCTCAATTTGGCACTACAGTATCATTTTTCTTTTAACAATCATATTTTTAGAACTGGGTGGGTTCTATTCACTCCTCCATAATTTGATTTTTTTCAAGCCTAGAAGACAGAACATTTAGATATCTAATAACTTGGGTCTCTGGGGCAGAAAGACTGTTTGCAATGCATTTAACTGAGCTGTGTTATACTCATTCTTTGGTTTTCTTCCACAACAGATTGATGATGATGATGTGCTGCTCATCGCCCAGATGAATGTTGTTCTTGTGTTGTCTTTGTCACACTTATCCCCAAATCCCCTTTCCCATCCATTAATCAAACCTCCTTCCCCCGGGATGTGTGATTTTTTGGAGGTGTGTTTTAATTTACACCAAATAGATCACACACTTGGTGGGGCAGATGTGGTTAAATGCGACACCAACTTACTGCAGGATCTTCTTTACTTGAGCAAAGGGGGATGAAGGCCATTGCCACGTGGATGAAAGGCAGTTGCCTCAAACTCAACCCGGACAAGACCGAAGTACTCATCTTGGGACCCAGCCCCTCAGCTTGGGATGACTCCTGGTGGCACGTAACCTCGGTATCATACTGGACTCCTCACTCACAATGAACTGTCAGATCAGCACCGTATCCTCATCATGCTTCCACATGCTCTGCCTGCTTTGAAAGTCATTCAGATGGATCCTCACCGACTCCAGGAAGACGGTCACCCACGCACTCACCAGCAGACTCGACTCGACTACGGCAACGCACTCTACGCCAGTGTCATCCAGAAACTCCTCAGGAAACTACAGAACATTCAAAATGCTGCAGCCAGACTGGTCCTCAGCATCCCCCGCTGCAGTCACATCACCAAACACCTTCAAAAACTCCACAGGCTCCCAATCAACAAAAGAATCACCTTCAAGCTCCTCACACATGCCTACAAGGCCCTCTATGACGTAGGGCTAGCATATCTGAACCACTGTCTCTCATTCCACATACCCACCAGACACCTTTACTCAGTCCAACTGGCCCTGGCCACCATCCCACAGATCCACAAGACCAGAGCCAAAGGAAGATCCTTCTCCTACCTCGTGCCAAGACCTGAAACACCCTACCTCTCCACCTCAGGCAATCCCCGTCGCTAACCCAATTCAGGAAGGATCTCAAGACCTGGCTATTCGACTGAACCCCAGCGCCCTGACGGATCAGCAAGCCCCTCCCTCCATAGCGCCTTGAAACCCTCAATGGTGAGTAGCTGCACTCTATAAACCCCTGATTGATTGAATAGCCCACACCAGTCGCACTTACCCAATCACACATAAGTAAGAACATCATTCATCAACATCAAAATCATCGTTCAGGCCTTTAGGTGAAAATAAAATGCTTCACCTTGTCTTTGAGTACATTTTTCCAGACTTGAGGATTTCAAAACTTTGTTTTTCAAATTCCATGCTCACTATTGCGCAGAGTAATTTACTATTGCTAGTTTTTGTTATAATATGTGGTATTTTTTGACGTGTCATGATGGTAGAAGTCTGTTCTCAGTCTTTCTAAAGCTATAATTTAAATGTATATGTATAACCTACTAACTCTTGTTTTTTCTTTCAATTTAGTTGCCTGTGATGCTTTTGATTAATCCTACAGTTGGAGATCACCTAGGTGGGAGTGTTACCTCACTGTGATGGCTTCCCTGTTAGTGCACTACCCCTACCACAGAGAAGGCACCTTGGGAAACCCTCCAGTAAGGTGTTGGAAGATTGACAGAGAAGCAGCCGCCATCCATCACTTTATCTATTCAGGTAAGAGAACTATGGGGAGAAGTCAACTACTTTACTTAGTACGTAACTAACTTGTTCTACAGATGAGATAACTATAAGTAATTGTTTATCTATGTTTCTGTAGGCACTATAGGGAGTGGCAGCATACCCTCCTAACAGGTATACACTCTGAGAAATACAGCAGTGCAAAGTAAAAGTAAAACACAAAAAACAACTTCAGGTATAAAGTGAGATACAAAAAATATGTTTTCCCTTTATTTGAACAGTCAAGAAAAATCCCACCCTCTCCATCCAGAACAGGCCCACCCCTGTGCAAAACACCCGGTCCCAACTCCCTTCCCACCTTCTCCACCCACAACAGGCCCTCACACCATGACAACAAATTAAAAAAAGATCTTAGAAGAGGGCATTGTCAATTCTGGTCCAGAGCTGGTCCAGACTCTGCTCGATCCTCCTCAAATGGCTCTCCAACCGGCTCTCCAAACGGTCAATCCGCTGCAGGATGATGCGTTGGAATGAGTGGGAGGGGTGGTCACTGGCAGCGGCGGTAGTTAGGGAACCTAGCTGGTGACGGCAATGGCGATGTAATGGCTGGGAGGCTGTGGCTGGCTTTCTGAACTGGGGCCCGGGTCAGCGGAAGCTATTTCTACCACTTCCTTCTCCAGGGATACCAGCCGCCGGTATTCTGACTGAATGGCCTCCAGCCTCTGCCACCGCATCTGGGACGCTATCTACTTCCTAGTCGGTGGTGGACCAGCAGGAGTAGCTATATCAGGAATAAAACAAAAGGAAAAAAGAGAAATTGTAAACAATGCTCAGAGTAAACACTTGTTTAAAAATATATAGTGGGTGGCACAGTAGCAGTACATACTTTGTGTGGAAAAATAAATTCCCACTCATTAATGAGTAAGGCATTATGCGCTATGGAGTACAATTTGTTGTGCTAAATTAAGGGAGACATGCTAGTCAGCGCGTTGGGTACTTTGCTACTCTCTGCAGTCTACACCTGGGGCAACTGTAGTGGACAATTATCTTACTTTAATTCCAATGGCCCTGCTTTTTTCCAAATGCCTTTCACATTCGACCCTGATTCCAAAGAGGCAGATGAATAATATATAACATACTATGCCACACACGTCACATATAAAATATAAGATATCCTGTATGCCGTAAGTAGACAGTGAGGAAAACAATGCACTGCACTACAAGGAAAAGAACTGGAAGCATAGATTGTATTTGACATGTTCGTCACAGAGTATCCCATACTCCAAACTTGAAATCAGGCACTTGGCCCCACTTTACTCACTGGCCTCGCCTTCCACCACAAATTATTGTGAACAAAATCATTCCCTGGCAGTAAGGAAAGAAATCTTGATTTACTCTACTGCAGGGTAAAGGAGATGGATTAGGCCAGGTAGGTAGAGCTTTTGCTGCAGAATAGTGGGGTTTTATAAATCGTCGTCATGTGATTAAGCTTTGGCTTATTTGTCATTGTAGTTGGCGAAAGTCGAAAGGGAAAAATTTGAACAGGCACAAATCTATTATGGGAAACCATGAAATATATTTATGAATCACTTCACCTGGCCATAAAAATGTGACACATGCCAAGAATACATTTTTCAATTTTTTGGTAGGCTGGGACGGAAGAACTTAGGAAAGAATAAAGGAGTTAAGTACTAAGAGGTGACTGAGTGGACGAAGGGAAACACACTTTGTGTGTTCGGTTTGCAATGCATTGAAAACTTTGTAAATGCTGCATTAACTGAAGCAGATGCACATTGCCCTCCAACACTGCAGTCATGAATTGAACCATACTGCACTTAGGTCATGGGTGTCGAAATGCCATGGTCAGGGAGGGGGGTGATGAATGATGATTGGTGGGATACATATCTGCCTTGCTTAACAAATACAGTGATTCAAGGGAGTAGGCCAAAAATTAAAATACCCCCACTTTGAACCATAGCTTTGATAATCATAAAACCAAGTAAGCGAAGTAGGTGAGCAGCATGCCCTTCTCCAGAACAGCTCCCTTGTTTATTCATCCAAGCAACTATTAATTCATCCTTTCATTTTTCTATATTCACCCATACCCACCATGATTTAAGCTTTACTTTCTCTCATCCAGTCTTTCATCAAAATTTCTAATTCATATCCATCCATTCAGTTTTCACCCTTTCTTTCAACCATCTTTTCACCCAGCCATCAATTTAACCAATACCCACGGAAACATCCTTTCACCCATCCACGCATCCTTTCACTCATATACCCTTTTCACCCATGCTTTCTTTTAAACTTCCATTCTTTCCTGTTTCCATCAAGCCATCGTTTTTAGCCTTCATTTTGTGAGCTTTTGCAAAGTTGCAGATAGAAGAGGCCAAGAACTCAACCACCACTGTAGCTGCTAAAGCAGGGGGTTCATGATCTCGCGTCATGATGACGCTCTTGTAGCTAGTGAGTATAATAGTAACTGTCAATAAGCAGGATTGTGATTTGTGACTTACCACTGCCTGACCCTGCCGCCGCTTCACGACCTCCAACTGACTCTTCCCCTGCAGCGGAATTTGGGCTGGCACTAGTGGTCTGTCCATCTAGAATAAAACATTACACATTTTTTAGATGCCAGATACGCCTCCCCTTAATTTTTGTAATCAAAATATAACCGCAATATATTGCTATAGTTCGGTTAGCAGTGTCTTCTATCAAATATCACTCTGGGCATTTCGTTGGTTGACAGCGTTAGAAAAGCCAGGTAGTTAAGCCAACCAAATTCTTTTCATAATGGAGGGGCAGAGCTATAGCCTATGATGATGACTCTGAGTCATTGACGTGCAATGGAGGGATAGAATAATGGTCAATGAAAGACATATGGTGTTGGTTGGCAAATGCAATGGGACCTTATACTTTCCAGTCCTGCTGCGCTGTCATGGAAACTGGTGGTCTAGTGTATCAATGAATTACACAGCACAACATTGAGGAGTGTGGGGGGTGGTCAATGACCATGGCCACTCTCCTGTTAACTGTTAGAGCATGATCAAGAAAAAGAAAGCCTTCTCAACAAAAATGCATGGTGAATAATATCTATAATACTTGCTTACTTGGGTCTGCAATCTTCACAGAAGACAGTAGAGTACTGAAAATCTGTTCTTAGTCTTACAGGACCACAAGATATATAGGAAGAGAGAAAGCTTACTAACAAAGCAGAAGAAAACTACAGACTAGTACAGACAGAAAAAAATGTCTGCTAGAAAAAAAACATGAAATATGGGAAAAAAAGGATAATGCAGGGATAACAAGAATTGAACAAAAATTGGATAGGGAAGTTGGAAAAAAGGAGATAGTATAAAAAATAAACAAGGCAAAATTAAACATAGTATAAAATAGTGGGGAGAGGTAAAAGTTAGGGAAATAATAATAATAAATAATGGACTTACTGGGGTTAGCAGAGCCCTCGGCAGCGGCGCTGGTGGTCGGCATCTCCTCACCAGCCCCTCCTGGACCCTCCTCCGCTCTTGCCCTTGGGTGCTGATGCAAGAAATAAAGAAGATTATAATAGATTAGTGGTACAGTTAATCTCCACAAAATTATTATAACATGCAAATGCAGTAACACTGTACTTTTCTAAATCAGATCGCCTATAGTACTAGTATCAATACAATTGACTATCATCGAGTTGGTTATACTAATCCTAAAATCCCTATTCCAACTTTCCTTAACAAAAACTACATTTGGAACTAAAGCATTGCAAAGATCTTTGATTCTATTCTCATTTCTCAACCCCCTTGATGGACCAACTCAGTCTCCCTTTTTTGCAATGCATAGATGCATACTACACGTCACTGTGAGATAGCTTGGGACTGTACGAGCTACATAAGAAAAGTCACAGAGAACGCCAACTCATTGATATCACTAATTCACTATGGTGGCAGGAGGACAGAGGAGTCTGCAGTGGCTTCTTAAATAATATCAGTCAATGCGAGCGCCAACGAGTATGATTAGGTAGTGCCGAGCACCTGCATAGCTCAAACTGGATCACATAATACTCAATGTAAACTAAACGTAGCTTACCTCTGAGTGTCAGCAGCATGTTATTTGGATTTTTTTTTTAGCATTGTGGAACTCAAACATATTAAATAAATAATTACTCACTGAGCCCCGCAATCTCGACGCTTAGCAGGCCATCGGTGCGTCAGTTGCTGCTCGGTGTGCTGGACCTGGGTGGAGTGGTGCACACACTTGCGCATCCTACCCCAACACAGCTGACGCTCCCGCATTGGGTACCCATGCCCAGGCCTGCTGCCAGCATGGCAGGAAGGTGGCGCTGCACGAAAAAAATGAGTGCTGCCTCTTCCGCCTCACAAAAGATTGTGGGGGGGTGCACCCCTCGGCAGTACCACCATCCACAAGGTAGGCGGCTGCTGTTGGCTGTTCAGGGGGCCTCATGCCACTGCTCCCCTGGTTGCCCTGCTCTGCCATCGTGCTGGGTGGGGTGAAAAAAAGAAAAGAAAGGAAAAAAAAAAAGAAGCAAAGGGGAAAATAAGCAAAAATAAAAAAAGTCACAAACAGAACACAAAGATATTAGAAAAACATAAAATATACAATAAACAAAAATGAGGGGTAGCTAAGTTAGATGGGGGAGGATTGAAAAGATTGAGTAAGGATTGGAAAAACAGGCCCAGCACCATGAACAGAACAGAAAACAAAATGGGCGCTCCCTTTGCGAATCGCATGGTGTCTTTTACGCGTAGTTGCTGGTGCGTAAAACGCACTTCACACCATGCAAGATGTAGAAATGTAATGTGATTAGAATCTGCTGGCTTTACATAAAGAACTGAAAACACACCACTTCAAACTATACCTCATTAACTCACCAGAAGATCCCCCCTTCTTTCTCATCCTCATTTTCAGTATGTTCTATGTTATCTTCTGTTTGTTACATTTAAATCGCCTCACTGACTACCAATACCTAGCACGACACTGTAAGAATAGCATAAAAAGGAATAAATACTATCCCCTTAAAAGTAATGTAGATTATAATATGTCTATCACGCCTCTAATCGTACAGACATAGTACAAGAGGCATTTTGTGCAATATGAAGGGCATTCATTTCATTTCGTGCATAGAACTATGGATAAAACATAAGAATCATCTCATACAACAAAATAAATGGTTCTTTCTTATCTATAGTACTAGATGCAGTGTTGTGGCACACAGCCATTGGTGATAATAATTGGTATCCACTGGATGATGGGTAAAAAGTGATTGACCTTACAGTAAGCCAGCAACTTCCACCAGCTTTCTGCTGAATTTCAACTTTTACCTTTACTTATCTGGCCTCCCTTACAGGACATTAAAAACTTGGTTTAAAAAAACACATGATGAACTCAGTGCCACAAAGTTGATAAATGTTGGAAGTATGCATGTCCTTAAGTAAGCCTGAAAATTCAGGATTTAGCCAAGCAAGTAAGCTGCTTTTTAGCTGTTGTCTCTGCCTCAATTGCTGTGACAGAATGGGATGTCCTGTGGTTTTTCGGGTCTGGTGTGGTCAACATCATTATGGGCAGTCTTTCTTTTGAGCCTGAAATAGCAACATACATTTTTAATACACTTTTAATGAATTGGAAGTGAATAATTTACTCAGAAAGGCACCCTTTTATGTTAAACAATTTCAAAAACA
Source organism: Calotriton arnoldi (assembly GCA_963921515.1). Lineage (NCBI taxonomy): Eukaryota > Metazoa > Chordata > Amphibia > Caudata > Salamandridae > Calotriton > Calotriton arnoldi. Next base: position 17,952 of record CAWUFW010024054.1, on the reverse strand, counting down.
ACTTAATAGGTGCTCACATTTTGGAGTTTTTGCCAGTGCCTGAAAGAAATGTAACAGCCATTTTCTCATTAGTTAGAGTAACTGACCACAAAGTCGAGGCTGAAACGTACAAGAAATGATTCTCATGTTTTTTTTTTTTAAATTCCTGCTTTTAATGAAAAAAACCTCTTATTTATGTGATAGCATAAAGAACAAATTGTGTTGTTATTTATGTCTCAGTTCCACCAAAGTTTTCAGACAATTTAATAACAGTTTATTAAGATATCTCTCTGGGGATGAGCGCTTTACGAATACCAAATTCAATAACAAAAAATCCTCTTTGTGGAAGAAAAAGCAACCCTGGTCTGAGAAATCCTAGTCAGAGAAGAGACTTCTTTTCCTCTGTGAACGTTTTCTATTTGCTAAGCACAGTTTCAGATGTTTACAATTCAATTCAGCAATGGATATAAAGAAGGAAATGTCATGTATCTGCACAGTAAAACTGCAGAGCGAGATTGAGAAATGTAGTGGCCATTTTGAAATGTCAGTGTTCTAACGTAATGCACTGCAAAAGTGCACCAGACTTTGTTTAAACTTACCATTTTGCAATGTTTATTTCTCCTTTCACTTAATTTTGGACATTTTAACTGATCTTTCTCTTTGCTCAATTGCAAAATTAAGTATCTGTACTCTTCTTTCTCATGTACACTAAATTGAACAAAGTATACGCATGCATTTGCACAGCGTAACTGCAGATCAAGATATAGACATGTAGGGACCACTTTAGAATGTCTACAATTCCACCTAATGAACTGTAAATGTGCACCACTTTACGTGTAAAATTATTATTTTGTAATGTTTACAACTTAGAAATGGATTACAATATCTACCTACAAAAGATTTCACAAAAAAACAAAATTTCACTTTTCTTCCTTGCGTTGCATATTAAAATGGATTTCCTGAAATCTGGCTAAGAAAGTTACAGATATGAAAAAGTAAATCAATTTTGTGGTTTCTGCAGCCTGAATGCTTGCAACACAAGGCTACTTGTACCTTCTTTCTTCCTGTGAAAACCTCCCAGGCCATCATTAAGACAAAGACTGTCAAAAGGTATAAGCAATGGATGTGGAGAATGGATTAGCTTATCATGGCAAAGCAAGGGTGAACGGAAAATTCTGAACTTTTGTTGCCACGTTGAATTTGCTGTATTTTAATAGCTACTCACTGCACATGTGTACCATTCATGAGTTGAATTACAGTTTTTTGCTGCATTCTTCCTCTGCTTTTTTCAGTCTAAATGTATTACACATACGTGAAATTCTCTTTGCTCTTGAATTTTCGAAAGAAGCATATAGATTTTTCTTTAATTACAATAATCAGTATTCCGCAATCAAGGAAGTACAGTAGCAAACCATCACATCATCATCAATTTAAATTATTTCACCTCAGTTCACAATCACACGATCATTGCAGTTTATGCTCATCACCCACCCTGGCACATCTCCCTCTAGAATAAACTTATTGTTCATAAATCCATAAAAAAAAAAAAAAATTCAAACAAGTACGCCGCACTCAGGGATTTCAAATTTAAAGTTGCTTTATTTCTTATGCAGAGCCAGTCTGCCTTCACCAACGCGTTTCAGCCTCACGGCCTTGCTCACGGTTGTTCAACAATTGGCTAAGTCACATTTTAATACCTCTCCCATTACAACCCGTTATGTGGCATTCTGGGAGTTGTAGTTAGTTAAAAACAATTTATATCATTGTCGTTACAAAAAGAAAGCAGGATGATTCTCACATTGTTTGAAGTAAACATGTTAATGATCTAATAATCTAGTATATCTGTGATCACCTTTAACTTGTGTCATATCCCTTGTAATGTACATATATATATATATGTGTTAGTACATGTTAATTTTCCACATGATTTTCGGACCAATTTGAGACTCAAATGAGTTATAGCCCCTAAATTTGTATAGTACATTTTAACGACATTGGTACATTAGGTAGCTAATATGTACAGCAGCCATAGTTGCATGTCGTACACAATTTCCTAGTCAAACATTCGTCCTATCAGTGTTACATGTTATAATTACATGACCTTGCCAGGTAGGTCGCTCCCCCACCACACAGCTCCGCCTGTGCTGTCCGCCCGCTGCTGCTGCTGGTAAGCTCGCCCCTCTGCCTGTGGCCTCGGTGCCCGGTTTCCTTCTGTACCCCTCGCTGCCCCCACTGTATTGTGTCCTTTTGTCCTTCTGTACCCCTCGCTGCCCCCACTGAATTGTGTCCTTTTTTCCTTCTGTACCCCTCGCTGCCCCCACTGTATTGTGTCCTTTTGTCCTTCTGTACCCCTCGCTGCCCCCACTGAATTGTGTCCTTTTTTCCTTCTGTACCCCTCGCTGCCCCCACTGTATTGTGTCCTTTTGTCCTTCTGTACCCCTCGCTGCCCCCACTGAATTGTGTCCTTTTTTCCTTTTGTACCCCTCGCTGCCCCCACTGTATTGTGTCCTTTTTTCCTTCTGTACCCCTCGCTGCCCCCACTGAATTGTGTCCTTTTCCCTTCTGTTTCCCCTCGCTGCCCCCATTTTCCCTGTGTCCATTTTCCTTCTGTACCCCTCGCTGCCCCCACTGAATTGTGTCCTTTTTTCCTTCTGTACCCCTCGCTGCCCCCACTGTATTGTGTCCTTTTGTCCTTCTGTACCCCTCGCTGCCCCCACTGTATTGTGTCCTTTTGTCCTTCTGTACCCCTCGCTGCCCCCACTGAATTGTGTCCTTTTTCCTTCTGTACCCTCGTTGCCCCCACTGAATTGTGTCCTTTTTTCCTTCTGTACCCCTCGCTGCCCCCACTGTATTGTGTCCTTTTGTCCTTCTGTACCCCTCGCTGCCCCCACTGAATTGTGTCCTTTTTTCCTTCTGTACCCCTCGCTGCCCCCACTGTATTGTGTCCTTTTGTCCTTCTGTACCCCTCGCTGCCCCCACTGAATTGTGTCCTTTTTCCTTTTGTACCCTCGCTGCCCCCACTGTATTGTGTCCTTTTTCCTTCTGTACCCCTCGCTGCCCCCACTGAATTGTGTCCTTTTCCCTTCTGTTTCCCCTCGCTGCCCCCATTTTCCCTGTGTCCATTTTCCTTCTGTACCCCTCGCTGCCCCCACTGAATTGTGTCCTTTTTCCTTCTGTACCCCTCGCTGCCCCCACTGTATTGTGTCCTTTTGTCCTTCTGTACCCCTCGCTGCCCCCACTGAATTGTGTCCTTTTTTCCTTCTGTACCCCTCGCTGCCCCCACTGTATTGTGTCCTTTTGTCCTTCTGTACCCCTCGCTGCCCCCACTGAATTGGATCCTTTTCCCTTCTGTTTCCCCTCGCTGCCCCCATTTTCCCTGTGTCCATTTTCCTTCTGTACCCCTCGCTGCCCCCACTGAATTGTGTCCTTTTTTCCTTCTGTACCCCTCGCTGCCCCCACTGTATTGTGTCCTTTTGTCCTTCTGTACCCCTCGCTGCCCCCACTGAATTGTGTCCTTTTTCCTTCTGTACCCCTCGCTGCCCCCACTGTATTGTGTCCTTTTGTCCTTCTGTACCCCTCGCTGCCCCCACTGAATTGTGTCCTTTTTTCCTTCTGTACCCCTCGCTGCCCCCACCGTATTGTGTCCTTTTGTCCTTCTGTACCCCTCGCTGCCCCTACTGAATTGGGTCCTTTTCCCTTCTTTTTCCCCTCGCTGCCCACATTTTCCCTGTGACCATTTTCCTTCTGTACCCCTCGCCGCCTCTCTCCACTTCCGCCGCTGCATCCCCTGTGGCCCCGCCACCCTGACTGCCCATTCGCTGCCCCTGCCTCCCGCCTCCCAGCTGCTCTTCCCTCCCAACTCCCCATATATGGCGGCCGCTGTGCGGCCGTGCCGCTGGCGCGCCGAAGGCGCGCCTAAGGCAAGCCCGTCTGCGCCCGTCCACGCCTGGACCGCGCCCAGCGCCAGAACCCCTGGGCCGTGCGCCCCCCGCACCAGCCTCGAGGACCAACGCCGCTACGATGCCACCACACTCCACGCTCTCAACCCCGGACGGACACACAACTGCTTCAAGGCCGCCCCGAAACGCACCCATGGTCCCTTCACCTGCCGGAACTGCAGCTACACCAGCCTCAGAGCCACCGAGGCACCCGCTAAGAAGGACCTCAACCACCTCCGATGCATCCTACTGAACACCCGCTCCGCACGCAAACACGCCGTCGAGCTCTGGGACCTGCTCGACACATCATCACCAGACGTCGCCTTCCTGACAGAGACCTGGATGAACGACTCCTCCGCCCCTGACATCGCCATAGCCATCCCAGACGGCTATAAGATCACCCGCAGAGACCGCGTCAACGCAGTAAGAGGAGGAATCGCCATCGTCCACAAGAACACCATCAGGGTCTCGACCAGCACCGACGACACTCTCAGCACCACCGAACACATGCACTTCCAGATCCACACAGACCCCAACACCACCCTTAGAGGCACCCTTGTCTACAGACCCCCTGGGCCCCGACCCCAGTTCAGCGACTCCATCGCCGACTTCATCAGCACGCACGCCCTGACCTCTACCGACTACATCCTCCTCGGAGACCTGAACTTTCACCTGGAGAACAACAACGACAGCAACTCCACCACCCTGATCGACAACCTCGCCAACCTCGGTCTGAGCCAGCTCGTCACAACACCGACCCATTCCGCCGGCCACACGCTTGACCCCATCTTCTCCTCAAGCTCCCACGTCTCCTTCAGCCACACCACGGAACTCCTCTGGACCGACCACCGCTGCATCCATTTCACCTTCCAGAAACCCACCACACACCACCGCACCCAACAGATCCCATGCCGCTGCTGGAGCAAAGTCACCGAAGACCAACTACGGGCAACCCTCGCTCTCAGCCCTCCCTCCGACCCATCCAACACCGACGACGCCGCCTGCAACCTCAGACGATGGATGGACGACTGTGCCAACACCCTCGCCCCGCTTAAAAACTCACCTACAGTGACACCACCAAAAGAGCCAGCTGGTTCACCTCGGAACTCCTAGCCTCCAAGCGCACCTGCCGGAAACTAGAGAAGAAATGGCACAGTGATAAGACACCGGACAGCCACGCAGCCCACAAAAACGCCATCCGTAACCACCACCACCTCATCAAGTCCGCCAAGAGAATCTCCTTCAAAGACCGCCTCGACAACAACGCACACAACAGCAAGGAGCTTTTCAACATCGTGAAGGAACTCTCCAACCCCAGCTCCAACACCAACGACATCCCGCCGTCGCAACCCCTGTGCGATTCCTCGCCACCTTCTTCCACCGCAAGATCGCCGACATCCACGACAGCTTCAACACCCAGACAGCCCCAACTAAGATCGATGCACCAGACCCGCCGTACACCATCGACCACGACCCCCTGCCAGCCTGGGCCAGCGTGAACATTGAGGACACCATCAAGACCATGAGCACAATACACTCCGGCTCCCGGTCAGACCCTTTCCCGCACCACATCTTCAACAAAGCCAGCAGCTCCATCGCACCCCACCTGTGCAACATCATCAATCTCTCCTTCGAGACCGCGACCGTCCCAGAGAGCTGGAAACACGCAGAGATCAACGCCCTACTCAAAAACCCAAGGCGGACCCGAGAGACCTCAAGAACTTCCGGCCCATCTCCCTGCTTCCGTTCCCAGCCAAGGTCATCGAGAAGATCGTCAACAAACAGCTAACCCGATACCTCGAAGAAAACAGCATCCTGGACCCATCCCAATCGGGGTTCCGCAGCAACCACAGCACTGAGACTGCCCTCATCGCCGCCACCGACGACATCAGGATCCTGCTGGACAACGGTGAGACCGCAGCCCTCATCCTGCTGGACCTCTCCGCCGCCTTCGACACTGTCTGCCACCGCACTCTACGCGCACGCCTCCACGACGCAGGGATCCGAGACAAGGCCCTGTAATGGGCCACCTCCTTCCTCACCGGCAGAACCCAGAGAGTCCGCCTCCCACCATTCCGATCCGAAGCCTCCGAGATCATCTGCGGCGTACCCCAGGGATCGTCCCTCAGCCCAACACTGTTCAACATCTACATGGCCCCGCTCGCACGCATCGCCAGACAGCACGACCTCAACATAATCTACGCCGACGACACTCAACTGATCCTCTCCCTCACCAAGGACCCCCTCGCCGCCAAATCCAACCTCCATGAAGGAATGAAGGTCGTCGCCGATTGGATGAAGATCAGCAGACTAAAACTGAACACGGAGAAGACAGAGGTCCTCATCCTCGGCTCCAACCCCTCAGCCTGGGACGACTCCTGGTGGCCAACGACGCTGGGAGCAGCCCCGACACCCACCGACCACGCACGCAACCTGGGAGTCATCCTTGACTCAACGCTCTCCATGGCCAGGCAAGTCAACGCAGTCTCATCCTCCTGCTTCAACACCCTCCGCATGCTTCGCAAGATCTACAGGTGGATCCCGACAGACACAAGAAGAACAGTCACCCAGGCCCTCGTCAGTAGCAGACTTGACTATGGGAACGCCCTCTACGCAGGAGCCCCGGCCAAGCTCATCAAGCGACTGCAACGCATACAAAACGCCTCCGCACGCCTGATCCTTGATGTACCACGCCACAGCCACATCACCCCCACCTGAGGAACCTGCACTGGCTCCCCGTCGACAGGAGAATCTCCTTCAAACTCCTCATCCACGCACACAAGGCACTCCACAAGACTGGCCCAGCCTACCTCAACAGACGACTCCTCTTCTACGTCCCCAACCGCCAACTCCACTCCGCCGACCTCTCCCTCGCCACCGTCCCCCGCATTCGAAGAACTACCACCGGCGGCAGATCCTTCTCCCACCTCGCCGCCAAGACCTGGAACACCCTTCCACTAAGCCTACGACAGACCCAAGACCTGCTGACCTTCAGGAGGCTACTCAAGACCTGGTTGTTCGACCAGTAGCACCCCCCCCCCCTTTTTTCTCCCCAGCGCCTTGAGACCCTCACGGGTAAGTAGCGCGCTTTACAAATTCTTGATTGATTGATTGATTGATTGAATTACGGGTTAGTACCCAAGGGTGATTACACCAAGTTCTTTTTCGACTTTGCCGCATGGTTTCATTTTAACAGGTTTTTTTCTTCTACCTATGTCTTTTTTCTTTGCTCAATTTTCCAAATGTACATAAAGTTCCTTGTCATTGTTTAATCCTCTCGGAGTCTTTGTTCTTAACCTAATGATGTATCGTGACTCGAGTTGTCTTAATTTGAGTTTTCTGTCACCTCCTCTCTCATTTATTGGGATGGTGTCTAGTCCAAAGAAAGCCATTCTTTTCCAATTGCTGTTTTGGCATTGTTCTAAGTGTCTTGCAGTTGCATAGCTTTGATCTTTGTTCTTCACCGCTCTTATGTGTTCTAGAATCCCCTTTTCCAACATACATACAGTGCTTCCCACATATTGTAAGCCACATGCACATTGAATCACATATACCACGAATTGAGTGGTGCATGTGATTTTTTGATTGATCTTAATTTTCTTTCATCTGTATCCGATATCACTTTGGTATTAGTTGCCATTTTACAGGCCTTACACTTGTTACATTTTTTAAAGCCTAATTGTTGTTCTTCAAGCCAATTGTTCTTGGGTTTGTCTGTGTAGTGGCTTCGCACTAATTGGTCTTTAAGCGATTTTGTTTTCCTGTATGTTATTACTGGTCGTTCTCCTAGAACACTCCCAATGTCGGGATCTTGAGCTATTAGATGCCAATACCGTTGTTTTATCCTTGTGATTTTGTAATTTTCTCTACTGTAAGTAAGAATAAGTCTCGGTGTTCCATTTTTCTTTGATTTTTTACACTCTTTCGCTTTTTCTTTATCTTGTTGTGTGATCAAGGTGTCTTTGCGTGTTATTTTTTCAATTTTATGTAGACTCTCAGATCTTTTGTTTTGTATCCTCTGTTCTTCAATCTCTTTGCACTGTCTATTAATTCCTCTCTTGCGTCGGTATCTTTTGAGCAATTACGTCTCATTCTCATAAATTCTCCGTATGGAATATTTTTTAATAATGGTTTAGGATGGAAACTGGTTCTGTGCAAGATGCTATTCATAGAGGTCTTCTTCCTGTAAAGTGTTGATTGTATTTTGTCTTGATCTATATATATTGAAGTGTCCAAAAAATCAATTTTGGTCTTACTTGTCGAACAAGTGAATGATAGGCCTATATTGTTGTCATTGAGGCCATTGAAAAATATTCCAGGAACTCACTTTTTTTTCCATTCCAGTTTACAAAAAGATTGTCTATGTATCTAACCCATAGTATCCAGTGCTTGATGGTTATCTGGCCCCCATGCAATCTCTCTTTCCCACCAGCCCATGGTGAGATTGGCATAATTCAGTGAAAAAGATATCCCCATGGCGGTGCCACAAAGTTGATGGTACATGTTCTGATTGAACAGAAACACATTATTCTTAATGCACAGCTCGATCATGGTTAATAACATTGCTGAATGATGAAGCTCAGATATGTTGCGTTGTCTTACGAAATAGGCACAGGCTTGTAAGCCTATGCTATGTTCTATTGATGTGTATAAAGATACAACATCAATTGTTGCCATAATGTATGTCGGATTCCATGTTGTATCTGCCAGAATCCGAAGAAAGTCTCCTGTGTCTTTTATATAGGAACTTAGATCACACACCATAGGAGCTAGATAATGGTCTACATAGGTGGATATATTTTCATACAGAGAGTTGCATGAGGAGACAATAGGCCTTCCCGGTGGGTCACATAATGTTTTATGAATCTTCGGTAAGAAGTAAATGGTTGGAATCATGGGTTGTTCTTTAATTAAGTAATGTACTTCTTCATCATTGATTAGATTCATCTTTTGCCTTTCATTTAAAGGGCTGTGCGTTCTTTCTTTGAAAGGTTTTCCCGTTTGTTTTTGGTTTGAACTTTCTCTAGTTGTTCAAGCTCTTTCATGATTGCTTCGGAGAAAATATCAAATTTATTTCCCGGCGAGAGTGTGGGATAGAATTTGGATTTTCATTTTAGACCACTTGGGGCGTGTTGTTGGATTTCTATAGACAGCTCGTTGAGTATTTGAGTTTCTGAAACTTCATTCTCTTCCAGATTGTACATCAGATCGAACATGTTCTTCAAATCTGGGATTAGCTCGATAGTTAGGTCAGCTTGTTGTTGGTCATCTTGTTTTGTTGCTTTACTCTCAGATAGAGATGTCTTATCATTGTGTTCCGGATGGTTGGCATGTATTTTCGCCAACTTCAGTTTGCATATATATTTATATACGTCTATCTTGGTGTCAATGAAGTCAAAGTGTTTTTCTGGCCAGAAGGATAAGCCCTCATTAAGTAATGTTTTTTCGGCTTTTGTCAACGTATAGTTGGAGAGGTAACCAGCAATAAATTACAAATTAGAAAATATTAATTAATTTTTTTTTTTTATAATGTTTGAAAATAAATGGATTAGTGGGATGTTGGTTTTATAGGGGCTAATGGTGTGGATTTAAAAAAAAAATATATATATATGATAAAATAAAATTTTATTAATAATAATTTAAAAATAAAAGTGTAAAATGGAAGTAATAAATTATTTACGTGATTTGGTGTTGATAGGCGATAATGTGTATTTGTTGTAAATATTTAAATTCATTTTTATAAAATGCAATAAATATAATAAATATTTATATTATTATATTAAGAAAATGTAAAATTTCAATTTTGAGTTTGTTGTTGAGTTTATAGGTGATAGTGTTAGGTAGTGTATTTTAATTTATATATAAATTATTTCTATCAACAAAAATAAATATTATAAAAATAATAATGTTATAGTGAGGATAGTGTAATAATTAAGTTTAATTTTCTGTATCTACTTTAAATTAATTTTTACTGGAATGGGAATAGTAAATTAATTAAGTTTAATGTCCAGCACATATCCTAATGAAATAGTAATTGGAGTGGTAATAGTAAATTAAATAGGTTTAGTGTCCAGCACCCACCCTAATTAAATTCTGACTGGAGTGGGAATAGTAAGTTAATTAAGTTTAGTGTACAGCACCTACCCCAATTAAATACTGACTGGAGTAGGAATAGTAATTAAATTAAGTTTAGTGTCCAGCACCTACCCCTATTAAATACTGACTGGAGTGGGAATAGTAAATTAATTAAGTTTAGTGACCAGCACCTACCCCAAATAAATACTGACTGGAGTAGGAATAGTAAATTAATTAAGTTTAGTGTCCAGCACCTACCCCAATTAAATACTGACTGGAGTGGGAATAGTAAATTAATTAAGTTAAGTTTCCAGCACCTACCCCAATTAGATAATTATTGGAGTGGGAATAGTACATTTATTAAGTTTAGTGTCCAGCACATACTCTAATTAAATACTGAGTGGAGTGGGAATAGTAAATTAAATAAGTTTAGTGTCCAGCACCTACCCCTATTAAATAGTGACTGGAGTGGGAATAGTACATTAATTAAGTTTAGTGTCCAGCACCTATCCCAATTAAATAGTGACTGGAGTTGGAATAGTAAATTAATTAAGTTTAGTGTCCAGCACCTACCACAATTAAATACTGACTGGAGTGGGAATAGTAAATTAAGTAAGTTTAGTGTCCAGCACCTACCCCAATTAAATAATCATTGGAGTAGGAATAATAAATGTATTAAGTTTAGTGTCCAGCACATACTCTAATTAAATACTGACTGGAGTGGGAATAGTAAATTAAATAAGTTTAGTGTCCAGCACCTACCCCTATTGAATACTGACTGGAGTGGGAATAGTAAATTAATTAAGTTTAGTGTCCAGCACCTACCCCAATTAAATAATCATTGGAGTAGGAATAGTAAATTAATTAAGTTTAGTGTCCAGCACATACTCTAATTAAATACTGACTGGAGTGGGAATAGTAAATTAAATAAGTTTAGTGTCCAGCACCTACCTCTATTAAATACTGACTGGAGTGGGAATAGTAAATTAATTAAGTTTAGTGTCCAGCACCTACCCCAATTAAATAATCATTGGAGTAGGAATAGTAAATGTATTAAGTTTAGTGTCCAGCACATACTCTAATTAAATACTGACTGGAGTGGGAATAGTAAATTAAATAAGTTTAGTGTCCAGCACCTACCCCTATTAAATACTGACTGGAGTGGGAATAGTAAATTAATTAAGTTTAGTGTCCAGCACCTACCCCAATTAAATAATCATTGGAGTAGGAATAGTAAATTTATTAAGTTTAGTGTCCAGCACATACTCTAATTAAATACTGACTGGAGTGGGAATAGTAAATTAAATAAGTTTAGTGTCCAGCACCTACCCCTATTAAATAGTGACTGGAGTGGGAATAGTAAATTAATTAAGTTTAGTGTCCAGCATCTATCCAAATTAAATAGTGACTGGAGTGGGAATAGTAAATTAAATAGGTTTAGGGGTCGATTCCGATTCGGGCCGGAAAAAGCACCGACCGACTCGGATCCGGAAAAAATACCGACCGACACGTACCCGTGGCGCACGACACGCCAAGTACGATGCAAGGCGCGAAAATCCGACCGACACGTAACGAAACCAAGTCGACCGACCGAGCCGCACGGAAAACAGCAATCCGGCCGGAAAAACACGCGAATCCAACCGACCGACACGCACCCGGAACAAATCCGACCGAAACGTACACGCTAACTCCAAACCGCAAAGTACGATGCAAGGCGCGAAAACCACGAGCGAGTCGGACGGAGGACAAGCCGTACGACCGACACGCATACAAAACCGAGCCGAAGCAACACAATACACCGCGACCGACGCGTATGCAGCATAGAAAACTGCACAAACACAGCGTGAACGAAACGGAGAACACCGTACGAGACCAATGCAGGGTCCGACTCGGTCACACGAACGTTTCCAACATACACAAACAGCACAAAGGAAAAATCACCCAAAAAAGGCTAAACAAGCAATTACCAAGCCAATAAATACTGGGGGTGGGGACAGAGAACAAAGACACACCCACAACTCCACCTATATAAAGGACACAAATAACTACCATGAGCCTTTGCAAATGCCATTCCACTGCCAGCACCCAAGAGAAAGCAACCACACACCCACAGCTCATCCCTCACACAAGCCACACACCATCAGCACACCAACAAATACCAACCTCACATACACCCAGCAAAACACACACTCACACACCCTCACCTGCACACCAACACACACATCACTCACCATCACCACCCATCACCATGCCCCCAAGAAGAATCACAAGTTCCTAGATTGTGAATTGGAAGTCCTGGTAGACGAGATCCTCAGGGTAGAGCCACAGCTGTTTGGCGCACTGGTCCAACAGACCCCCATCTCCCAGAAAACCAAGATGTGGGAGAGGATCATCAACAGGGTGAACGCACAATCACCATGTCTGCGCACAAAGACCGACATCCAGAACAGGTGGTATGACGTGCGCAGGAGGGTCCGGGAGCTGCTCAAGAAAGACTACCTCATCAGCCAATACACCGGCAGTGGCCCTCCTGCCAAGCCAGTATACCTCAGGCCCTGGGAGGAGAAGGTGCGGGCCATCCTTCCGCCAGTGAGCGTATATGGACTAGAGAACATCCCAGAGCCTGGTGAGTACACAACAAATGTACACAATATTCTGACACAAAACACACACACATCACTGTCAAGGGAGAGTCAAACCATGCACTCATAGCAATTACACAGCAACCAGAACAGAATCATCCCAAAATGTGTATGTCAGTCAGATAAACACAACACATGCCATCAAAAAAGTTACATCCAACCGTGCCATCACATGTACAAACACAACTACAACTACAGCTAGGCAGTGGCACAAATAGAACTAACAAACACATCCAGACATGTAGCCACCACAACAACACCAACACACAGTGAAGACCACTCAAAGGAAGGAATTCTGTGTATGCTGGCCAAGTCAGTGTAGCCAATAGCATCATGGGAGTCGCAGTCACACATATTGCCCCCCCACAACTGTCCCATCAACACCACCATGAACCATGCGCACATCACAGGGAGTGGAGAAGGACTCACAAGATGGCTGACACTGGCTACTGCTGTGGGGAGCACAAGGCCCTGCTGGCAAATGTGCACCAACAAACAGCAGGACACCACTGACTGACATCCTGAGAGACAACTTCCACTCCCTGCAATGGAAGCACGTTCCATGGTGGGATATCTGGCTGGCTGGGTGGGAAGGGGGACTTGCAGCACTGACTATAGTCACAAGCACCTCCCCTCACACACCCCCCCAACACAAACTCCACAGTACCCACCTGGTAGTATGCAATGCCCTCCATCCCAACACAAGATCCCACAAAGAACCACCACCCTGGGTTATGTTGTGTGAAGCACAGGGACACTCTTGGGACTCTTAGCCAAACAACTGCCAGGACAACACTCCCAGCCATCCTGTCAGCACAGCCAGCCCACCCCACAGGGAAGCAGAGTCAAAAGGAAGGAAGCATGGGCATGCTGGGAAGGGGGGTGGAGGCAATAGCATGATGGGAGTCGTAGTCACTGATATTGGTCACCCCCACAACTGTCCCATAAACACCACCCTGAACCACGCTCACATCACAGGGAGTGGAGAAGGACTCACAAGATGGCTGACACTGGCTACTGCTGTGGGGAGCACAAGGCCCTGCTGGCAAATGTGCACCAACAAACAGCAGGACACCACTGACTGACATCCTGAGAGACAACTTCCACTCCCTGCAATGCAAGCACGTTCCATGGTGGGATAACTGACTGGCTGGGTGGGAAGGAGGTCCGGCTGCCAACCAAACACAACCAATGCAGACCATGTTCACACCCCAGAAAATACATAGAAATGCCCAAATAATGCAGGACAATGTGCCACACCAATATCAACCCCTGACTGTGACGACTCAGGACAATGCAATGTACAGGCCCGCACCCAGAGGCACAGTCACAACTGTCATGTGTGTCAACCATTGATGCCTGCAGAAACATGACATACATTGTTTGTGTCTCCCAAAAACAGGTGATGATGGGGACACAGCAGCAGACGCTGAGGAGTCCCAGTCCCAGGCTCAAGAGGATGCCGAGCTCACTGGCATCGTACAGCCTCTGTCCTCCTCGGACGATGAAGAACAACCTGGCACATCCGGTGCAAGTCAACATGCAGCACCAGCAGGACCACCAGCTGCAGCACCAGCAGGACCACCAGCTGCACCCCTGCACCCACCCCTCCAACGACTGTCACCACGAATACCATCCCTGCCGACATGGACAGAATAAGGAGCAACACCAGCACAGTGACCCTGGACCAACCTGGGGCCATGGCCACCACCACCACCACCAACTCCCAAGGTGGACCAGGGTTATCTGTGCGTGCCACTGCACACACTGCACATGTCAGCAGGGGTGGTGGGAGGGGTGGGAGACAGAGGTCGCTGCTTGCAGACGTTGCTGGTGTGCATGATGACCCACAACTGGTACGCATAGCTGATGCGTACCAGTCCAGCACCGGAGAGCTCAGCCAGGTAGTGGGGCTCCTCAGAGACATTAAACAGCAGCAGGCTGCCCATCATGCCCGCTTGGACTCCCACATGTCCCACGTGGAGTCACACATGTCCCGTGTGGACTCACACATGTCCCGCGTGGAGTCCAAGTGGGATGCACTGCATGAGATGACGGCGGTGCACAGGGACATTTTACAATGCCTCCGCCAGATGAACAGCAACCAGTCCACACCTCCCTGTGTGCCAACAACATCTGGTGCCGAACAAACTGCTACTGCCACAGGGAGGGAGGAGGACTCTGGCGGAGAGTCCCCTGCACCGCAGCAGCCTGCACTTGAGGCCCCCCAAGAAGAGGGGTCGTCCGAGGAGGGAAAAGTGAGAGGCCGATGGCCAAGCGCAACTCCCAGGAAGCCTGAACCTGTTCTGGATGTTCGCCTTTGTGCACAGACTGTTCACCCTGTTGACGGCAACACTACTCCCACACATTGCATGGGGAGTACAAGTTGGACCAATGTGTCAGACAACTGTGGCCCCGATACTGGGGATCCTGTCTACCCGGACTTTCAATTCACCTAGGAACTTGGGATTGCAAGATTCATGTACAGCACAACCCATCCTATGCACTATTAACACAAATGTATCACAATAAACACACTAATACACCATACTTGCCTCTGTCGTGATTCCAACGTGGGTGCTGTTATGGGGATGATGAACTGCAAAATTACACTGTGTATGCGAACTGCAACAGCAAGGACAACCCAGGCATGTGAGTACAGGAAACGTGACACACATGAGGGAGACACACCACCAGGGCTACACGACACATACACACCTAGGCCATCTGACTCATTGCCTACACTGATGTTGCCAGGGAAGACGGTGCAATGCACAGACACCACACCCATTCCCAGTTGTAGTCAAGTAGCCCACAGGTGCAGTAAGCAAATGGCAGTCAAATATGTGACCACAGACAACGCACATCACAAAGTGAAGCACAGGTTTATTACACAGTTGCAACATGCCGTAACCACTACAGATGCAAGGTAACCCCACCTGGCAGCGGGCACACAGTCAACAACTGTAGACGGAAGGAAGTCCATGGGTGTGGCGCACATCACCTGTAGGGACACAACAGCTACCAGCCTGGATGTGCAATCACGTCGTCGGTGGACACAGTTGACCAAACGAATCTGAAAGTACCCTGTGAAGGACAGAAATGACACACAGTCAAAAGCAATGGAGTACAGGACAGAACAGCAAAACACATGCACAATACATGTTACAAGATACCCACCCAGAACCAAGTTAGCATGTCAACACTGTTGGGGAGTACAGCCCACCTGTTAGCACACATCGCAACACACATCCAGTCAAGTGGCCCATGGACACACTCCCACAGCACCAGAGCATCACCCACACATCATGCCAACTCACATCATTGACATGACACCTCAGGATACTCACATTCAGCTAAAGAAGTTGGTGATGAGCTGTGTGCGGACATCACCATCACCATCATCATCATCATCATCGTCACTGGCATCGTGGTCCAGGCCAGGATCCTCCACAGGTGGCGGATGTTGGTCATTGTCATCCTGGATGAGAGGCAACTCCTTCCGCACTGCCAGGTTGTGGAGCATGCAGCAGACGATGATAATCTTGCACACTTTCGCAGGGGCATATGGGAGGGACCCTCCGGTCTTGTCCAGGCAGCGGAAGCGGCTCTTCAGGAGACCAAAGGTCCGCTCAATCACTCTCCTGGTCCGACCATGTGCCTCATTGTAGTGCATCTGGGCAGGTGTCACAGGGTTCCTGAGGGTGTCAGCAACCACGGCATGTTGGGGTATCCCGAGTCACCTACGGACAGACAAGTGCACATTAGCTGACTTGGAACAGTGGGCGGAATACTACAGATCAGATCACACACAATGGCACAAAGTCAGTACACACCGACAAGCCAGGCACCGACAAGTTCTGCATCTGTGCCATCATCCTGGGGATGCGACTACTCCTCATCACAAAGGCATCGTGTGCTGAACCAGGGAAACGGGCACACACGTGTGTGATGGTCATGTCTGCAAGACACACCACCAGTGCATTGACCGAGTGGTAGTGCTTGCGGTTCCTGTAGGCCTGCTCCTGGGCCTGTGGTGGTACCAAAGCCACATGTGTCCCATCAATGGAGCCAATTACATGCGGCATCCTCCCCAGGGCATAAAAGTCACTCTTCACGTCAGTGAGTCGTCGCAGTCTAGGGAAATAGATGTACCGGTTCAGGAAGAGCAACATTGCCGCCAAAACATCGCGGAGCACATGGCTGAACATGGTCTGTGACATCCCACCAGCAGTCGCCACAGTATGTTGGAAGGTACCAGTGGCAAAGAAGTGTAGGGCTGCCATCACCTTCACCTTGGGGGTCAGCGCTGTAGGATACGGCCGGCCAGGCTGCAAATGTGGGGACAACTGCACTGCCAAATCCTCAATCAGCTGCCTGGTGAAGCGGTACCGTCGGATGCTGTCCCGTTCCACCATCGTTGCCAGGTCTGGGAATGGCCGATGGACAGCAGGAGCCCTGCAGTGCAGAGGAGAAGTAAGCAAGATTGTCAGTCACCCCACATATGCGGCATTGAACACACTCAAGATCCCAACATACATCATTATGAGGCACAACTACATGAAGTGTGCAGTACCGGAAGGACATGTATGGTACATACATGGCCAACATCTGTCAACACGGTCCAACAGGTGGCATCAATTAGTCCCAGGTTGGCCCATTGGATATCATGAGGCCGTGTCACAGTTCCCATCTCCTGCTGCCGTGTCACAATAACCCCCACAGGGACATGTGAGGACAGATGTGCCCCAGGCACCACAGCTCAACGACAGGTACATTCCCAGGGACCCTGTAATGCCACATGGACACTGGCATTACATGGAGTATCATGTATACACCACAGCAAAACAACCATGACCCCCACAGGTAGTGGCCCCACTTGCCACGGCAGGACAGACATGGACGTCTGTGACACACACGCACAACATCAGAGTCCATGCACACACAACGTGGATGTGGAGACTGTCTCCCATTGTGCACATGAAATCAGAGACATTGTAAACACCACATGCACAAAGACTGTGGAGGACCATCACTATTGTGCCACTGGGACACCCTGGCTCAAACATACCGTCCCACATGGGACTCACGGGGTATGTGACATGACATACACATACACCACTGTGAAATGTGACCATGGCACATGCACAGATATGAACAGTTGCACATCACAGTGGTCACGTACACGTAACACCCAGGATCCTGTCCCCATGAACACGTGCACAGCCTGGGGGTGGCTGCCCACAGGTGACACCCACAGGACAACATGTACACCAACATACACACAATAGGAAATGCAGCCTTACATGCCTTATGAT